>PVKZ01000274.1:817791-1026300 GCA_004027375.1 Macroglossus sobrinus | reverse complement strand
AAATTATAAAATAGCTTACTTGCTCAGTCAACAAATATTGAGCACCTACTATATGCCTGGTATGGTTTAAGTGCTAAGGATTCATCAGTAAGCAAAACAGATGAAAATCTCTTGCCTCATGTAGCTTAATTCATACATTAAATTATAACACACAAACACCCATGCCTCTACCACACAACTCAAGGCCCAGCATAGTTATTTACCACAGATTATGAATACTTTATAAAAGTCCTAGTGAAATTGATTTCTTCCTATTAGCTTGGCTTCACATCAGGCTTAACCTCTCCTTTTTATCACATTTTTACCTGGTAGTATGTCTTCAAATATCATCATATTGACTTAGAAACCTATATTGTAACCTAGCCTGCCATACTTCTGACCAACTGGCCACAAGCTTCTGGGGATTCTTACCACCCCTTAAGAGTCCATAATTCACTAGAATGATTCAAAGAACTCAGGAAAGCACTATACTATATTACAGTTTTATTATAAAGTATGCAAATCAGGACCGGCCAAATGAAGAGACACATAGAATAAGATCTGGGAGGAAATCTGAAGCTTCCATGTCCTCAAGACACATCACTATCCCAACACATCAATGTATGATTACCAACTGAGGAAGCTCACTTAAGCTTCAGGTGTCTAGAGTTTTTACTGGGCTTCATTATATAGGTAGGATTGATTGACTCCAAGGACTTAGAGGCTCTTTCCAATGAACCAGAGACAAAGACCAGTCAGATTTTATTACATAACAAAATCCTACATTTGGAAGCTGCCCTACAAAATGGTTCCTCAAGCTGCACAAACACAAGCAAAGGATACTGTGCCTTCATGTCACTCCTTAAATACTTCTTACAATTTAGCTGATCAATATTTCCACCATGAAAATATCATATAATAATTCACTACATTGTTCTATCCCCTCAAAATATATCATTTCACAACTCTTACAGTTTCCAGGCCATTATTAACCCCAAATCCCCAAAATACTAATTATTAGTAACACCTTACTCATTGGCACTCAGAAAGCCACAAACTACAAATAGAGAGGTATAAAATATCTTCAGATGTACCAATGACTATTGAGTTGAAGCAGCACTAGAGATGAAACATTTATAGTAATAAGAGCTAACAATTATGTCACTTACTTTAAACCAGAAACTATTCTAATTTCATGCTTTATTGAACCTCCCTATAGTTCTTCAACATGAGTTTTTTATTATTCCAATTTTATAGATTAGGAAACCAAGACTCAAAAGGGTAAAGTAACTTTCCCAAGAATACACAACCAGTAAGTGACAAAGCTATATGCAAGGCAGGAAGAGAGGTTTTACCAGAAACTAATTCTACCAGCACCTTGATCTTAGTCTTCCAGCCTCTAGAACTGTGAGAAAATAAATGTATGCTATTGAGTCACTCAGTCTATGGTATCTTTTTATGATAACCCCACCAGACTAATACAATCTCCTTCAAATTTTTACTCAAAAGTCACCTGTTTTGGTTACCCTATGTACAATTTTAATGACCATATCCCCTTTCTCACTTTAGTGCTATATATCACGGATTATATTTTTGCTATTTATCGTCTCAGTCTGTTTCTTCATCTCAATGTTAACTCCATTGAGGCAGAGATTTTTTTGGTCAGTTTTATTCACTGTTATATCCCCAGCATCTAATGCAGTGTCTGGAACACAGTAAATGCTCAATCAATAAGTGTCATAACGGAAGAAAGTCCAGGAACTGACTGAGTCCTCCTCACAGCACATCAAACACCATAGGACAGGAAGGAGGCAGGGCTGGGCCAATAAGTGAAACCTGGTTTGTATTTAGAATGAGGTCATCATAATGACAAATATCAACTTCAACAAAAGATCAGAATAGCCAGAGTCAAAAAGGCAAACTAGGTTCAAACCAAGGAGGCATCTGAAGTCACTAAAAACTTAAAAGTATGCAGGCAGCCAATAACTAACTGTGCTTGAAAAGCCTTGTGACTTTTACTTCTGCTTGTTTCACCTGCTCAGATGCCTACCTCCAGAAAGCTTTAAAGGTTCCTCACTCCAATTTTGGCACTATCGTCCTTAGCCCGGGAAGGATTGATGGAGATCTGAGAAATGATAAGCAAGTCCACTCTGTGCCTTCTAAAGTTTCCTTTCCTCTCTGAACTTGAGATTCCCAGAAAAGGAAATGGTTAGAACACTCCTGGTAGCACTGGAAGTCTCTCCAGGCTCCTCTGGGAATCTCTTACTTTGGTTTAGCTTCGGCTGTCTATCTCCTTGCCTGCCACTTGAATTTTACCTCTCCTTGGTCCCTTTTAATTGCATTATAGTTGTGCTTTCATTCGTGGATGCTATTTCTTGAATTACCTTAAGCACTTTGCTCAGAAGTCTCTGAGCAGCTGAACCCGGCATCTAGGGCTCCTGTTTTTATAGGAGTGGTTTAGAGCAAAAGAATAGAGAGAAACTGTAACACATCTTCTCATAACCACCCACCGCCACTCACAGCTTCTTCTCAGCACTAGGGGGTGCTACTCACACAGTCATTTTACCCTATGTTGCGTCACACAGACCCCTGTCGTTCTCTTCACCCCTAAACTTCTACCAGCTGCATCTCTTGATGAAATGTTTATTATTAAAGCCTAAATCTATTATTCCCTGTGAAATATGGGTAAACTTTACACCCATTAGTAGAAAAAGACTTACAGTTAACCATGGTTTTGACCTTAACCTACTTGCAATACTGAGAAGAGAGTCACGATTTTTGTTATTGTTGTTGTTAACTCCATAGAGTATCTGACAAAGTCTGTGTATTTGCTTCAGGACCAGACAAGTAGAGAGAATTCCTTATTCTGATCCAACATGAGAAAAGAGAAATTCTTTTCAGAAGAGATTGTTTGTGGCAGTGGAGAGAGGAAGAGGAGGATCAGTTATTGGGGTAAGTGAAGGAAAAAAAAGGAAATGTGCCAGAAGCTACTCTGAAACTGAGCAAGAAAGAATTCTCATCTCCCAGACTCCAAACTCAGAAAACCTCTAGCTCCACACCTCATTACCTTCCTCCCAATCATCTTACAAGGATGTTCTCTGAACTAATTGACAGACCCTTAGAAGTAAGAGATGGTGGAGGAGGGAAGAGTCCCCTATTCTTGGCATCCTTAGTTGAACCCCTGAACACATATTCCAGTAAAAATATTGTTCATCAAGTGGCCAAGTCCTATAGTTCTGTTGCAACTCTACTTCAGAGCATTAGGGTTAAACATAGCTAACCATATGCAAAATATGGTTTTCTATGGAGAATGCATTCTGATTTCCACATAACTCACCTCAACAAATGAACACTGGAATTCTGTCATTCTGATATAGGGAATACTTGTGCAATTCTCAAATGAGAGGAAGATACATTAATTAACGAACTGTTAAGTTCAAAGGACAAGAAAAGATTGTGTGTCCTTTTTGCTTGAGAGCTTTCTTATATTGCCTTTTGATCATTCTAGAGATGAAGAAATATGGTTTTTGGCTAGGTCTGAAAGAATTCTGAGACCACTGACCAAAACATTCCTTGATTCCTGTTGAGTCAAAGCAAGTGTTGCATCTCACTTGCTTAGAAATGTAAAAGAACAAGTAAAGTCAGCAGGAAGTTTAATTTTAGCTTCTTTGGGACATTTTGATCTTGAAAACTACTAAAGTATATCTGATAAAAGTGCATTTCTTTACCAGAGCTAAGAGAATTACATTTATCTAAATTCAGATTATTAAACTGTATTTTAGCCACTTTAGTATAATTGTATATGTGGAAGGGGAATGACTCATGCAGTATTCTCAGTGAAAGTCTAATTAACTCTGAAAAGATGCCATTACTAAGTGAGCTATAGCTCATTGTTTGTATACAAACTAGACACCAAATCACATTTATCCTTTTTGGGGACCTTTAACAAAACAATTCGATCTACTTTTAGTACATGAAAGTATTTCTACACTACAAGTTTTTTCCTGAGTGAAAAAATCATGATTTGAAAATGGCAAGAGGTGAAACAACCTTTTTCATATGATGCTTTGGTAATTAACATTTTTACATACAAGAAGTGTTCTGTGAATATTTAAAGAGTATTCATCAGTGATAAAGACCAGTAAACCTTGATATCACGCATTTGGACACATGCTATGTGCTATAAACACTTTACAGCTATTACCTTATGTCATCTTTACTAAAGCCCTTTAGGGAAGAAATTAACTCTCCAGTTTCACAAATGAGGATATTAAGGCAGAGAAATTATAAAATTTGCCCAAGTCTTCGCAGCCTGCAAATGGCAGAGTGGACATTTGAATCCAGGTGCATCTAACTCAGAGCAAGGCTCTCAGCTATTCTGCTGTCTCCCAAATGGCAGAAGTCCCGCTGCTACTATTAAACATTAGTTACTATTGCCAAGGATTGCCCAGGGGCATCTTTATAGTGCAAGCATCAAGTGCAAAACACTCCCAAAGTTTTTCTCTTCAGGAAAGAGGTCAATTGCAAGAGGAAGGTAATCTGGAATATTATCGACAGTAACAAAACCTTAAAATTATCTATACTTTTTGTGCAATAGATGGTCTTTAAGCAAGCATATTTTATAAATAGAATATGAATAATGCAATCTGCATTTTAAAAAGCATAATGTCTTATAGAGATATAGGTGCCCTGCTTGGGGGAGTTGGCACACAGAAGGAGATAGGCATGCACAAGTGCACACAAGTGAATACACACATGCATGCACCCTGGGGATTGGCCCTGCTACCACCCGAGAGAGAGGAAGGCAAAGAGTATGCTTGTCACATCTCTAGCCTTATACAGAGGCTTGTTAAATTGGGAGGCTCAAGCCTGATGGCCTGAGTTAGCTCACTGCATAAATCCTCTCATGAGGATGTAACTAAATTGTGGTGGAAGTTTGGATCACTCTCCTTCCTTCCCCACCACCCCCCACCCAAATAGCCCATAAAGCTGGCAAATAAGCAATGCCTATCAGTTCTTGTTGGGGGAATTTTTGTTGCTCTCCCTCTGGAAATAGCTGTTGAATTTCAGGAGCAGAGCTATCACTCCCCATATTTCCTAAAATGCAGTATTTTAAAAATGCCATCAGTTTGTACTCACCAGCACCCCTCAATTCCCAACCAAAGCTCTGGATATTCATGAATCACTATGACTGCTCAGTTTCAGAGAGTTCTGCTGAACTGCCTCTAAATTTGTCTAAATGGGTTAATAGGGATTGGCTTAGCTGTCTGCAGCAGCAACTAGCCCCAATATCTGTGAAAGTGGAGTCTGTATCTGCATTCCAACCTTGACTGACTAGGTGGACCCAGCAGGAACCTTTCCTCAGGGCTCTGAATTTTCTTTCTGTAGTGTCATATTCCTCAGGCCCAGGGACTAAAGAAAAACAGAGCCATTGCTTTGTTGCCAGGGCAATGAAGCAGGTGTTCTGAATCCAGTGGTTTTTAACAAAATACCCAATTTCTCCTTGCTAGGAGGCACAGGTTGTTCTAGCGAAGGTAAAAGTTAGATTCTAAGTAATAAGAACTGGACCAGTGTTTGCCATGTGGCATCAGGATGTTGGACAGGCCAGTTAAATCAGCTTATAGTGGAAAGCTGGCAAGATGAGGAGTTAATATGTAACCCGGAGGTTGAGATTACAGAACCAGGACTTGAGAATCAGGAAAACTGGGGTTCAGTTTACAAACAGGTAAGGAGCAAAGAAAGGTGTCCATGGACACTCCTGTAAAAAACCTCAGAATATTTGTAAGTGAAACCAAGACACCATCAAACATAAAAGGGTACACAGGCAGATTTGTTAGCTTCTTAGCAAAGTATGCAGTCTTCTACCTCTTGCCCAGTTTTGGGGTGAGTTAGAACGAGTCCTGTCTCCAGTACCAGGCCCATGAGTGTGCCTCAGGGCTTTGTCATCTCTTTGGTTCAATCTAAATATTTTGGTCTACTTTGACCTCTGCTTGATCACACACTAGCTGAAATCTCAAACCCTTTCTTTCAAATGGTTTCCTGTACCAAAGCATTCAGATAAGGCTCAGACAAGGACCCAGTCAGTTTCCAGACCTAAGGCTCTGCAGACCTAAATGCAGTCTGACTGGCAAACAAGCATACCAACAAAAGAAAAATCCACACCTTGTCATGATCCTTAAGGCTTATCTCATCAATTTCCTCTTATGACCACAGACTTCCATGCTTACCTCCTTCCCACTTCACCAGTCTTTTGGTCCTTGACAATGCCAAGCTCCCATGCCACTCTTAGACCCAGGCCCTGCCCTGAGTCTTATACTTTATGTCCTATCTATCCTTCCTTTATCCATGCCTGTTCCTATAAGGTAAAGTCTACAGGCCAAGGGACATACCTACCAAGACCCCATACTTCCTACCCTTCTAGGTCACACCTGGGATCATAAAAGGCTCTGTCCAAACAGCCTCAAGCTTGATCCTAGAGCCTGCAAGGACTTCTTCCCCAGGTCTGTCCTCCTGAGGGGACCATTTCACTGGTATGTACATCTCTACACAGTGTTACAGAGCATATCATAGAATACAGTGACTTGAAAAATAATTATTTAACAAAGATATAAAATTATTCAACATGTTTAGTTACGTCTGCTGAGAGAAAAAAAAATGGGGTGGGGGCAGGGATTGAATTCAAAACAGTGCTTTTAGATGTGCCCTAAAAGTCAACTCATTAAGGCTTTGTTAAACCAGAAAGCCAGGGAACCTCAGAGCTCAAGTTTCCCCCCAAGACATGATTCGTTCTTGTTTTTTTTTGATAAAAATCCAGAAATCTATTTCTAGTCTTCCAATATACTCAGTGTCTTCGAGGTTTGAGGTAAACCCAACATTTCACAAGTTCACTTCTGAACTAATGCTACAATATGACCTTGACCACTGATGGTCAAGATTGTCTCCTTAAAATATTTTCCAAATGAGAATGTCAATTATATTTGGATTCAGGTGCAGAAATAAGAATATTTAGTACTTGTAAACTTTAAAAAGTTACTCATGGACATTGGCTTGCTGGTCCAAACTAAATGATAAATGTACATAAAACTAACCAGATGATATATGGCTATTCAGAAGGTCTATAGCTGCAAGCAATATTAATTTTATTAAGAAAAATAAGTTAATTTATAGTCTAAGATAGCTGGCCAGTTATTACAGAGATAAAGAGAACTTAGATTTCTCTTGTGCAAGTATTTTTAAATGTAATCTGTGGTTAACTTTTAAAAGCAATATATTTGACTTTTACTTTATCTTCTCCATTAATGGTCATAGAAATAGTAGAGAGTAGCTGTCTTTCAAAACTTAATCTGCTTACCTACATATTTGTTTACCTTTCTAAATTTGACCACTTGGTGTTGGGTATGGAGAGTGTGGAAGGCCATTTTCTTAACTTGGATTTCTTAGAAAACAACATGAAGCATAACTTTGTGCTAATTCTTCATTGGAAAATCAGTTCCAGGGAGGCAAGAGTGAGGGAAAAAGGCAAGTGAGGCAAGGAAGGAAGAAAAGGCAATATAATCTTTTGCATATTTACTGAGCTGGCCACACCTTTTTTAAAAAAAGTTTAATGAGTTATTTGATAATGTGGAAAATCACCAGAAAGGCATTTTGGAATTACTGCATCTTGGAATCTTTGAAGGGCAAGCAATTTCTTTCAGCTTTTTACATCTCTCTTTTCCTGTTGGTAAAAGTTAGTTGCCCCATAGGGCATTAAATCTATACTGTTCCTGCCACGTAAAGGCAAACAGATTTAGATACTCTCTACTGATGGGAATTGGAAGAAAAGCATCCATTAAACTGATATGTGCATGGCAAATACCAGATATGTGCTTCTTTAAAGATAACCATGTCTGCCCACCAGCCGTGACTGTATGATGGCCCACCATCATCCATATGGTTTTGAGAAAACAGAGAAGTAATTAAAAGGGAATATGATGGGGACCCCCTTACACATCCTTCAAGTTCCATAGTGGCGCTAATTGCTGCAATCCCTTCTGGGGTGAGGCATTGTTTCTAATTTACATTTTTGACAGAAGGAGGGGGTGGGGTGTCAGTTTCTGGTATTTCCCTTTGTTCTTTCTTAAAATAATGGCTCTTAATCCACACAGTGCAGGGAGCCAAAGGAAGAGTTCTGCTATATATTCCAGTTGATACCTAATCTATTTATATATTCAAGGAACGGGGAAATAACTACAGGGCAGGCCTGCTGACCTGTTGGTCTTAGTATGAATTGGACTTGAGCTAATACCCATTTATCATCTGTCTACTGTAACTCCCATTCCAACTGGAAGACCAGGATGGTATTTTGGGTCCCTTAATATCAGTGCCAGTGCCAGTTCAGACCTCACGTCTAACAGATTTGGAAAGCCAGGGTATAGCCCTTTTCCCTAACACTGTTACTCTGGTAGATGACCAAAGGTCCCCTCAGGAAAGAATAAGAAAACATATTTATTATATATACCATGGTGGCATTTCCAGGTTTTTCCTCAAAGGGATCTGGCCTCCCCTTCAGTCAATGAACTCTGGGTCAATATACCAATTTAGACACTGGATGATTTATTCATTGTAGCACTGATATCAGCTTTCCAATTCTCAATTTTTCTATTATACAAATCAAACAATACCCTAGTCAATTCTTCATCTGTCTTATCCCTAAAATCATCATAGATCCATATAGGCCAAGACACTCCAATTGCTACTCTGATTTTGATGTCCATTGCATCTGTCATTCTGTAATCCTGCCACTGACTTCTGTCATTCTGGAATCCCAACATCCATATTGATATTATATAGCAACCTAACTTGCATGCTGCATCTGTAGGCATGACCTGTAGAGAACAGGTCACCAAACTTTCTAAAGAAACCAGAGTACCCAGCACTAGTTTATTTTTTATTGCCTCAGAGATAGAATTGAGCTCTGGGTCCTTCCAGGGAACATAATCAGTGATTGATTCTCAGGTTGTACATAGTAAATTCATTCTAACATTTCTGCTTCCCTAATCCCTATGTCTTCTTTGTTCACTATAATGCCAAGATGGTTGCTAACTTCACCTCACATATGCCAACTCATTGTCATGAACAACTTTCAAGGAGCTTACCTGACAGTGTTTTTAGACCAGCTCTAAGTCCTAGAACATTGAATCCTGAGTCATAAGAGAATATCCCCATACCAGTGAATTTTTCCCCAGCCAGCCTTATATTCCTCTGCTCTGACATCCTCAAAATCCACTCCTACACATATTCTCTTGTTACCTACTGGTATATAATATCCAGATCCTATAATTTGTGTGATAGGTAGTCTATTTCTTCCCTAAGCAAGGACTGTTCCTTTCATCTCAGGCTATGCTGAAATATTATCTTGGTTACTGGCTTGGAGACAATGAGGTATGGTAGAGGTAGCTTTTGAGAAGAACAAGTATCATCTTGTTAGACACCTGCCTTAGTGAGGCCATCACACAATCTCTAGGAAAAGGGTGGCTGATTTCCTTTGGCATGGGAAGCAAATGGATTCCACTGGCCCAAGAACATTCCAGAGAATTTTTCAGTTCAGCATTCTTAGGTTTATCCACTCAAATATCCTTATTGCAGGTCTTTGTGCCCTCTTCTCCATTTGGGTCCTAATTTTAATACAGTATATTCCTGAAAGCTACAAATTTAATTCCCTTTACATCTTTACTGTCCTTATAATTAGAATCTGGATCTGATTTTTAACCCATTCTATCCTTAGATCAGACTGCCATTGATGCCTCTGGTTTTCACAGGATCCCTTAAGTTAGCAATTAGCAGCCCTGAGTCATTTTTTTTTATTATTAACAAGACTTCCGCTACCACCAAAAGCAACAACAAGTCTTATAGTTACCATTTTATACATAATAGTCTCTCAAAATGCCTTGCCTTCTGCCTTACATCTCCTTCTACTTAACCACAGGCAAGACTTTATTAACTGTCAGGGGTTATTAGCACTCCACTTACCACTAGCAATGGGGTCTCTATTGCCTATAGTCAAGTAGGCAAGCCAACTCTCAAATTCCATTCTGAGAGTTTGATTCTTAGGGCTAATTCTGGAATCCACTTTCATAGTCTCAGTTCCCTAAAAAAAAAAAAAAAAGAAGCCTAAGGCAAAGCTTTTGTGCTATTGTTTTATTGCGGGCACAATTCCAGGAAAGTGAGAGTGAGCTAAAAAGAGAAATCTGTCAAGGAAGGAGAGAAGGCAAATAAATACTAAGCTGACCATAGCTTCATAAGGTACACAATGAATTAATTGTTCAGTGTCATGAGACCTCTCTAGAATGGCTATATGGAGATGGTGTGTCTTGAAATCACTTGTTAGGGAGAAGAAGGTTGGGCAGTTCACCTGCCAATTCCTTTTTGTTTCCTGTCTCTTTAATCAAGTTTGCCCTATACGGCATTAATGCCCCTGCACCTCCACATCCCCTCTGGACATTGATTGGTTCCAGATGAAGCAGATTATGCCCTAATGATACCATGATAAATAGCTGAGAACCCTGGAATCTGTGGGGTTGAATGAATCTGAGAAAAAGCATAAGCTAGGTCTGGTATAGTCATAGCACAAATGGGGTGAGGGGTGGAGGGAATTTTGCAATTAGAGCCATTCAAACTTAATATGAAAACTCTCAAAGGAAACTTTAACACTAGTTAAAATTTTAGCTAGATAATAGTTAAAGGCAGTAAATACAGATTTATCAAGTAACTACAACAGCAGTGATGAGTCCAGTGGAAACCAAGCTCAACTTTGATCCATGTAGGGGTGACTGGGTATCTTAAAAGGAGAATGAGGGATAAAAAGAAAGAATAAGTAGGAGCTCGACAGAGTTTGAGAAATGAAAAAATAAAAAGCAGATAGGGAGATTGGTCAATGTGATTAGGTCATCTGAGTTTGCTAACTGGTACTTATCAAAGTTAGGCTCCTGCCCTCCCACAGAGACTGGAAGACAGATGTTGACTGAAACAGGCAGTAAATTCTTTTGGCAGACTTGAGACTTCCAAGGCAGGAACTTAAAGGGTACTTGATCATCCCAGGTATGTATAGCCTTGAGCTGTTAGAATCCAGGCTAGAGTTTGTTCAAGCTTCTGTGTGTGTGTGTGTGTGGTAGGGCAGGAGGTTGGTTAATAAAATTGTTTGTGCTGAGAGTCTACTATCTTTATAGGCCAAGGTTGAGGCCTAATTAAAAAGAGGGCTCAGAGGGGTCTGAGTTCGGTTAAGAAAAGAATCAGTGTGAATACATCTATAAACAAAGGACTAAATGTCTGATACATATTAAACTATCTGATATCAGCCAATTCTCTAGTCTAGAACATCCCATACTATTGATATATAAAAATGATGCCTTTTACTGTAATCCTTTTGTCTTTTATTTCAACCATTTTTTAATTTTTGAGGGGATGATGATAATGTTAAATGAGAAGATGGTATATAAGAAAGCATTCAATAAATATTAGTTCCCTTATCTGTTAAACTTCACTAAGAGACCCTCTGAAACCAACTCTTTGTTCCCAAGGGTGACTCCCTCACCAAATATGCTCTTCAGTGGAGCCCTGGACTTTCATACTGGTGTTCATGTATATTTAGTCCCATATTTATCTGAGGAGGCTGACTCACAGATAGAAGCCTCAGGCTCCTTAAAATAAGACCCCTGGTTCAGCCTCCTAGAGCCTCAGATGGTCTCTTCAGATTTCAACTTTGCCTTGACCTCTCGGCATTCTCTTCTTGGTATCCATTGGCTCTCCAGACTAACTTGGTGTCCAAGGGGCCTAGGTTGGCAAGGAAAGTTCAGAAACATTTGCCTCAGTAAAAAAAAAATCATCTTCCTTTACAGCTAGATACCATCCCCTTAACACTGACAAAACAGCAAGAAAACCCAATAAATATCCCCTCACCCCCAACTCTTCTCTACAAGACACTGGGTAGCTAAACTGAGATTTAGCTAAGATTAATTAAGCCCCGAAACTTCTTAAGGCATTACTAAATTAATTCTGGTTTTCTATTGTACAAAAGAAATAGATATTTTGCTGCTGCTGCTGCTGCCGCTGCTGCTGCTGTTCTTGTAAGGGACAATGAACATTACTTCCTACTTGCTATAAATTCAGGTGTTAGTATCACTGCCTTATTAGAGACATAATTTTTGGAGAACAAATTCTTTCATTTACCTGATTGGTTTATTTAAATTCTGCTTAATGGCAAAGTGACTTATGCAAAAAAAACAAACAAAAACTAAGCAGAAAGTTGCCCCTTTGAAATTGTTTAAAATATAGTGAAGAATCTGAGATACCTCTAAATCCTAATCGAACTCTGAAAACCCTACCTGGAGTGCTTCAGAGTATTTACTCTTTGCTGCTAAGATGCATTTGAACTTTTTAAACATCTAGCTTCAAGTTTTTAAAACCAAATCTAAGTATTAGATTATCAAAATCTCTAACAAAAAATCTAGACCAAGAGAATTCTTCTTCTCTAAGAAATAACAGTTTGGCTCAAAGAGGGGAAATGACTTAGAAGGATTATGTGTTATCTTGACCAAATTTTGTTAGAAGACTGTGGACAAATGAGAACCATAGAATCTCATCCTTGAATTAAATATTTTGACTGATCACGTGCCTAAGAAATTCTTGGCTGATGTTTTTCAGATTCTTGGGACATGCCCCAAATCAGAATCTATTAGAATGATGTGCTAAGAATCTGCATTTTTAACAAGCTATCCAAGTGATCCTTATAGCCACTGAAGTTTGAGAACTAGGGTGAAAGGAAATGATACACTGCTGCTCATACACTGCTGCTAAGACGGTAAGTCAACAGTACTTTATTGGAAGGCAGTTTAATAGAAACTCTCTCAACCAAGCGTGGATTAAGTAAATTATTAGGTAAACTGACACTATTCCTTCTGTAAAGCACACTGCTGGCCAGGACCCATTGACTCCTTGACCCCAGTAGGCGAGTCTTTGACCTGCTCTTGCCATTTTGAATTATCTGTTTACCCAGAGTCTGTGTATTAAAAAAAAAAATTATGCCAATTGTATTTATTTTGTCATTATGTTATTTAATCAATATTATGTAAAAAAAAGTTGTTTCAGGGAAAACTGATTTGAATGCTTTGGATAGATTCTAAAAGCACATCACACACATACAAATGTTGTCAAATTAGGTGCAAAAGATTGAAAGAGGAGTATAAGTTTTTTCATTTTTTGGTCCACCTTAAAAAAAAAACTAAAAATTCTAAACAATTCATTATGAATGTCATTTATACAAGAAAGAGTATATAAAACTTTAATCAAAAGTTTCATTGTCAATAACAACAAATTCTTGTGTCCTAAAAAAATGTTTTTAATTTCATCTAAATTAGTGAATGAATATGCATTTATATTTTTAAGTTAAAATGTTTAAGATTTATATCTTAATATATGTTTTACATATACATATATATTCTTTATCATTCCCCTCTTTAACCAGTTATTTTGATTGATAAGCCACTTACCAGCTTTTGTTTATTTACTTAAAAGACAAAAGGACTCCTGTGTATCAAATATGCATGTTTTTTAATCCAGTAATTGTACATCCAGGAACTTATTCTAAGGAAATAATCATTTGCATGCATAAAGATAGATAGGTATAGATATACAAATATGTAGATATATAGATATAGATGTGTGTGTGTGTGTGTGTGTGTGTGTGTTTATGTTGGCATTGATTATTGCTTCTAGCAGAACTAGAGGCTTCTCAAATGTCCATCCATGAGGGTTTGTTACCTATGTTGTCCATTAATTGAATATTATGCTGAACCATCAAAAATATCAAAAATAAACATATATATAGTGACAAGGGAATATTGTTCAGGTTATTCTGTTCAGTGTTAAGTAAAAGTTATATACATAGAATAATGTCTAGAAGTATTTACATTTAAAAATTCACAGTGGTTTTCTCTAGAAGATGGTAGAAATTCAAGTCATTTTTTCCCCATCTCAGTTATCTCTATTTTCTACAATAAATATATACTGCCTAGGTATTAAAAATAATAAAATAAGTTTTGAGCTCGTAAAGACAATAATGTGTGTTCTTTTAAAATTGACCAATTCTGATATTTGGCTAAAAACATGTTTACCTTTGTAGAACTCGGTGTGAATTACCACATTATTCTCTACATTTTCTCCTACAAAGCAAGATACCAGAATTTTTTGAAGGCAATGTCTCGATGTAATGGAGTTTCTGTGAATAGTGCAATAGATTTTTATCATTGCTTTGTAGGTTTTTATTTTTCCCCTCTTTATTTCTGCCCCCATCCCCGACCCTTGACCTACGGATATTGCCGTCTCCCCTTGAGAAATGGATCTCTGAAGGCAGTGTATCTCCTCCCATGGACTCCTGGAACACTCCTTCTGCATGTAAAGCAGTTGTGCTAACCACTACACTATGGAGCCACCTACTTTGTAGGTTTTTGAAGTGCATTTATTTACCACTGTCAGAGGGAAGAAAAGGAGGAAGAAAGACTTTCTCTTTTGATTTTCATAAGACATTCTAGAAACTATTAAAGTAAGACATACAAATATCTAAACATTTCTCTCAGAAAACATCATTGAGCATCAACAACAAAAACATCTTACCTAAATTTTCAAGGAAAATTAACATTTTGACAATGGATAAATCTGTGGTTATAGTTGCTAGAGGAAAGGAACAGGTTGTAAATTTTTCTGACTTTAATTTTGAAAAGTCAATTAAAAACATCTTTTATATCTATAACTTTATGTGATTATAATACCACATTCTAAGTCCTAATGAAGGTTTGGGACTTTCAAAAATAGGGAGAATTTCTCTGAGAATAAGCACACCGAAACTTGCCAGCACTCGAGACACTCCAGACTTGCAGACAAATCAACCAAGCAATCACTGTCTTCTTCTCTTGCATCCACACACCATGTTTATTTAAAAAGTAGGGGAATCAAATCAGGACAACAATCATCTTTCAAAATGATTTATCTCAGTACACTCTTCCTTCTCTTACTAAAATGAATAGCTATTCTTAAGACAAAACATATATATAGCTTCTCTTTCTTTGAGTTATATATACAAAGCTCTTTCTTTTCTCACTTCATATTTTTAGAATTTGCTAATTTAAATTATTGGAGTTTTTTTAAAGAAAACATTTCATCTTAACCTTCTGGCTTTAGAAAGCAAAATTCTTTATTTTGGCTATTTTAGGATTAATATGATCTATTAAAAGGAAAAAGCTCTGAGTATTTTTTTACTTTACAAATTTTTTAATTTTAATTTGCAAAATAAAAAAGATAAGATCACTGTTTTCTTTCTCACAGTGTCATTGTCTATGCAGTTTTTTTGTTGTTATTTACTTGCCAGTGATCTTACTAACATTTTAGATAACCAACTTAATTTTAAGATTAATACTCAACATGTAGTTATAATTTAGCTCTTAGCAATCTAAGATTCTACATGGCTGAAGTAAATTTTAAATTTTTAAATTATTTCTGGTGATTTTCTAATACTAATTTATCCTTTACTTGAGATATTTTGCTGTTTATAATTACTAATAAGTTGTAATCTTAAAAGGAAAGTGGATACTGAGACAACTTCAAGTTCATGAAATGTAGCAATATCCCATGGATTGAATTGTATCCCCCTCTCCCCAAAATTCATATGTTGAAGGCTATGAAAATTAATAAAAGAGACCTCAACCAACAGTGGAGTTAGAATGGCCAGAAGGAGGAGTTCTCATGCCCTACCACACATCATGAGTTGTCCCAAAAAATAAAGAGGTGCCTTGCCTCTCCAACAGGAAGTATTTTCTACTCTACTGCCCCAAATAATAGAAAAGAAGGTTTTCACCTCCCATGGAAAAATAATGCAGCAAATTAAATGCCATTACATTTCAAATTTCCAGTTTCCTCCAATGGACGCTTTAACACAGCTCCTTCCAACATCCCCTTTCCTCTATAAAATAATGTTCCTTTCATTTGTTCTCCAGACTTGCCTATGGTTTTTCCATAGCTTGCGTGTCCCAACTTAAAGTTTTCTGCTATTCTAAAATCAGCTCATTTTTGCTGGAAAAATAACTTTAATTTTTAAGGTCAAAAAGTCCTAACCTCCAACATGACTGTATTTAAAAACAAGTCCTTTAAAGAGGTTATTAAGGTTAAATAGGTCATAAGGGTGATACCCTAATCCAATATGATTGATATCTTTATAAGAAGAGAGAAAGGCACTAGAGATGCACACACAGAGAAAAGAAACATGTGAGGACACAGCAAGACAACAGCCATCTGCAAGCCAAAAAGAGAGCCTTCAGGAGAAACCAAATCTGCCAGTGCTTTCTTTGATCTTGGACTTCCAGGCTCCAAACTGTGAGAAAATAATTTTTTTAAAGCCATATATTTTGTGGTATTTTGTTATAGCAATCCTAGAAAACTAATGCAACATCTAAAGCATTTACATCAAGTATTTTTGAGCCATAGATAAAGGTCTACCAAGAGAATAAAAAAAAAAAATCACTTCAAGAATCTTTCCATTAATTTACTAGAAAATATAAACTGGTTCTACATACAGTAGCAAATAGAATGACCATGAGTCTAGATGCTTTAATGACTACACCATGGTTAAATTGACTACTCCAAAATTGGGCCACATTCAGATTACCATTTTAATCACTATATATAAGTTGGGATGGAGGTCAGAAAAGATATATGGAAATCATACTTCCACCACATTACCTCTTGTATTGGCCTGGTTGGACTTTCTCCTTCAAAAAAGACATCTAGGGGCATCTATTCTATCTCTGCTTATATTCCCAGACTATGAGACATACAAAAATCTTCCAGCAACATTTTTAGAGTTGCTTCACTGAAGTTATTAAATATAAAATCTGACAAGGGCATGCCCCTGCCTCAATTATATTCACTTTCTTTGAGTTTCTTTTGACCTTTTTTGACAATTACAATTCATTTAGCATATTCGCTGACTTTAGCATAGTTGCTGAAGATATGCACCAATTTTAACCACATTCATTTCTAATCCATGATTTTTTACCTACTGATCCATGAATAATTCAGAATAATTGAAATGCTTAAGGAATATATTTTGAGTATAACCACACTTTTTAAAATTTGTACCTTGCTTTAACTTGTCCCAATAATCTCATGATATCAGGAAACTAAATTAAAATGCATTTTGGCTCTTTATTTCGGCTTTTTATACCTATACACATGGGGTATTTCAACAAATGAAAAACACCCGATAGATCTCATTTTTTCCTATCTTCTTATTCACCTGTCATTCTAATTTCTTCATCAAAGATCCTAAACCACATTGTGAACCAAATGTCTGCTCACTCTCCTCTACCTTTCCCACCCTTGCTTCACCTCAGGGGGTTGGTATCCCATCCCTCCTGCATTTGTCCATGCTATAGCAGCTTCTCTGTTGTCACATAGCTCCTAACTACCACTACCACAGTAGAGTTTGGTTTGCTTCACTTCTTATGGCCTTGTGAACTCTAGGATCACCATCCTTCCTCTCTACATCCTGTGGTTCCAGTTACACTGGCCTCAGGGAATGGTGAGGTGGTAAGGCTTGGCTTCCACTTACTAACTTGTCTCTTAATTTCCTACCCATTGCACCCACAATACAAATAACATAAGACCACAGAATAGGTATTATGCTTTTCTGAAGAACTGGAGGAAATATAGAGTGAATACAATGTAGGAAAAAATGTAGAACTAGATGCTAAAGGTTCAAAGGAACAGAAATAAGGGCTCCCTTGAGTGAGCACCAGTCTCTTGATTTGCTTCTACCACTCTCCTTCAAAGTTCACTTTGCCCCAGAGAGTCCCTCCTCTTCCCTTCACAGCAAGATTCTAACCCTATTCTAGAAATATCTTTCTTCCAAACACAGGAGTGATATACTAGTCCAAGGCTCTGTGCTCCACCTAGAGTAATTCATCTGAAGCTGAACATTTCCCCAAATCTACATTTATATGTATAATAATAGCATTTGGGATCTTCAGCAAAATTTTGTGACTCAAAGCAATACACCTTTTCATAAATCCTTTGCTTTTTTTTAGAAGAGAGCTAGGCCTCCTTGGTCTTCCTATAAGATTCTAAAACAAACAAAATAAGGCTCTAATAGAAAACACAAATGTGCACACATACACTTATGTGCACAATACATGTACAACATGTATATAGAGATCATATGCACACACATGCATATATTCATACATATGTACACACACTAGCATGCCTTTTCAAAAAACAAAACAACAAACCTCTCATCAATATCCTTAATGGCAGAACCTACAGAAGCTTTTAAATTTAGCTTTTCTTTACATTAGGCCAGATTAAATTCTTATACTGGGCTTTGTTCCTAATTAATTTCTGAAAGAGTAGGAGAAAGAGCAGAAAGCTTTTTAATTTGTCTATATAGGTCAACCCTGAGGCCAGAGGTAGAATTCATGTTTTCATTTAACCACCAATAGATTTAAAAAGTCTACTTTTTCTAAGAAGGACATATGTATAGTTATGTGAGTGTAAATATATATATAAACACTTAATATGCACACATCATAAACATATAGTTCACTAATTTTTTACATATATAAACCTTTGTGTGGCCACTATCCAGATCATAAGATAGAACATTACTATCAGCCCAAAGTTCTTTTCCTGCTCTCCCCAGTCACCACCATCAGTTTCTCTGTTTCCCAAAGTTATAACTTCTACTAACAATATGGATTAAAATTGCATCTTCTTTAACTTTATATAAAGGGAATCATACAGTACGTGCTTTTTGTGTCTGGCTTCATTTACTTAACATAATTATGTTTGATTCATGTTTGTGGCATATATTCAATCATTCTTTTTTTATCACTGTGTAGTATTCCACTGTATGAATATACTACAATTTGTTCATCCATTCTCTTATTTATACACATTTAGGTGGCTTCCAATTTGGAGCTATTATAACTATAGTTTTGTATATACTTTGTTGTACATATGCACTAATTTCTATTGCATATATACCTATGGGTGAAATTGCTCCTAGCATAGTAAATATGTAGATATGTAGAAACTTCCCAGGTTTCCAATTTGAATCAATTTGCACTCCCACCAGCAGTGTATGAAAGTCCCAGTTACTCTATTTCTTGTTAATACTCAATACTTTCAAGTCTTTTTATCCATTCTACTATGACTTGTGATAAGTTTTAAGAAACTAAATATTACTGTGATGTTCTTAAAAGTGATTTTTATTGCTATGGATTTAAAACAAACAAAACAATAATTTCTAATGCCTTTCAGAGTGCATCATGATATATATTCTGAGGGGTCACTCAAGAAACTATATAATTTTGCCTTAGCTAGAATTAGATAAAATGACACTGGGTCACATGTTTGCAGCAGATAAAAATTTACCAGCACCAACTGGTAATGTGACAAAAAGATTCAGCCTGAACTAGCAAATACATGAAACACAGTTACAGAAATAATATGTAGTAGACTGAAAGGTTAGAAGCTTATGCAAATTACAGTAATAACATGACTAATGTCATGAAAGGTTACCAATGTGTAATCTATTACAACTAAGGTTAGTAAGAAGTGGTGTTTTAGATTAATTACAAAAAATGCCTATAATTATTTCCCTCTCTACCTTTTTGCAATGAGTCTTTGTGGCTTCTCCTGTTAGGAAATGAAGTCAATTTTCGCTCTCCTTGAATTTGGGCTGGGCTTGTGACTTGCTTTAGTCAATAAAATCTGGTTAATCGACACTGTGCCAATTCCAAGCTTAGGCCTCAAAATGCCTTGTCAGCTTCACTGGCTCTCCTAAAATCCTGCATATCCACCATGTGAACAAGCCCAGACAAGACCCATATGGTGCAATGACAGATCTCAGGTGAGACCATTGTAGACTATTCAGTCATCATCTGAGATCTAAAGAAATAATGCAAGTTTATCACAAGTACTTGATGGTGAAGGAATTCTTCTTAATTATCATTATGAAAAACACACATAAATTGCTTATGAGTCCTGCCAATAGTTGCGACTGATAATGGTGGTCAACATTCACCAAAGAATATGTTAAGTAATTATATGTGATAGCTCACTGATTCTTACCACAAATCTATTAGGTAGAAAATGGAGGTTTGCCTTACACAGTTGACCCCAAAGTGGCTCCAAAACTTAAGCTCTCAACCACTGCATCACCAGCTAAGAGCTCTAATCCAATACAAACATAACTCATTTTATTGCACTTTGCATTTATTGCACTTCACAGATGTTCTGTTTTTTGCAAATTAAAGACCCTCTATCAGCAAAAAGATTATGACTCACTTTATTGTGGTGATCTGGAACTGAACTCATAATATCTCTGAGGTATACACCTCTACTACCTTTTCTGCTCATCACAATTTACAGATAAGAATTTGATAGCCAAGAAAAGCTACAATTTGCCCAAAGTGATTCCTTCTAATTCCCAGTCTAAGGTAGTGTTTGGCTAAAATTCTTTATAGTCTATAAATTACATGAATGCTCTTGATTAAAAAAAATCTTCATGGTAGTTTGTAAAATAAAATATGTAGGTTAAATATCCTAGAAAAATTCCCTTTCAACAACCTAGGAGGAAAAACAAAATTTCCTCATTGTACTGAAATCTCATAAAATGCAATTTTAATAGTACAGTTTTGGAGGAAGTACATTAGATATATTTGGTTTATTTGCATTGCATAAATATCATTTCAGGTACCACATAGAAAAATGAGACTATTATGTCATTTTAAATATTTTTTGTAATTGTACTGCAATTATTATTTTTTTGGCTTTACCAAGTTATGTTAGGTTTTAAATTTGGGGTCTTGGAGTGGGTAGAGAGAAAGCAGACAGTAAATCTTTTTTGAGATTTTAAGATTTTGTAAGAGGATAGAAAGTTGCTTAAAGTGCCTTAAAAACATCATGATTTCCTTGTTGAACTAATAAAATGCCAAAATAATTTAAATATGTAAATTAGCCAATCTGAAATTAGCATTTTATAATTTATCTCTATCTTGAGCTAACTGAACCCTATAGGAAAGAGCTATAAGATGCTTTGTAAAATAACAAATTCTTTATTTTCTCAAATCACCAACAGAATCATTTGAAAACCAGAATAAATTCTATTGGCTGAATACACTCTGTAACAAAAACAGAGGAAAGTAGCCATTATTAAGTGCTTATCCAATGAGATTTGTCTCATTTGATTCTTGTGGTACTATGAGAGGTATTGTACCCATTTCAGATACAGAAATTAAAGTTCAGAGAAATTAAGTAAATTACCCATTGCCATAATGCTGATAATAAGCAGACCCTAGATTTAAATTTGGGTCTAGCTGACTCGGGAGCACACGTTCTTTCATCATGCTACACACTTTCATTAAATCTGAACTAAACAAGTTAATTACTAAATGAATATAGATACATTATAGAGGATTTCTTGCTCATGCAAATCAGCAAAATAATCTTAACAAGTATTTTCATCTAGAAAACTGGGGGAAAATATCTTTCTATAGAAAGTATTTCAATGTTAATAACCTTTCACCTTCACAGGCAATAATCTTAATAGCACAATAAATATTATATTAATGAGAATGGAAGATTTAAAAATAGAAATTCCATTTAAATTGGAGTTGGGAGCACCTGTAAGGGAGCTCTCTTGCCCTACCACTCACTATCAATTACCCCAAACAGGAAGAGACATATTTTCTACCCCCAACAGGAAAATATTTTTCTGCTACTCCAGCACAGAATGAAATTCTTGCCCAGCAACTTTTTTCAACCAATGAAAGACAGTTACAACTCAGCCAATGAAAAGCCACTATACATTAAGCTCCCACTTTCTTCCAATGAACTTTTTGTTTACAACAGCCCCTCTGAACACCCCCTTTTCTCTATGAAAGAATGTTCATCTCCTTTGTTCTTTGGACTTGTGTGTGGTTTGCCATTAGAGACCACATGCCCCAAATTGAAATCCTTTGTTGTTCCAGAATAAACTCATTTTGTTGGAAAAATATCTAGTTATTTGTTAAAAGTCAACAGATTGAAACACTATTTTTTCCCTCTAAACTAGTCTAGAAAAAAGATCTGTCTTTAATTATCACAATTATCTTATCCTTCTTTTATAAATAATAATAGTTTTGAGTGTGTTTAAACTCTTAGAACCTGGGAATTTATATTATTTTAAAAATGTACAGCAAAGTGTTTTAAGCAAAAATTATGGTTATCTGTATAAAGGAAAAGGTGTTTTATCTGCCTCCCTGAAAAAAGGAGGTAGGAGGGCATGAAGAAATATTCTAAGGTAAGGTGAGATAAAATAACTAACAGAGGACAATCTCCACTTTTAGAGGACTGCAGATTATACAAATTTGTTTCTTGTTCCAAGTAGACATCTGAATACATTGATTCCTCCTTCCTCCCTTCCATTTTTCAATAACAACTTATTAAGTAAATCTAAGCACCAAGCTCTGAGTTTTGTGTTGGAAACAAAGATAAATAGAATGTGGCCTTGTCTATTTAGACAATCAAAAATGTAATGGGAATTTTAAAAATGTAATGGAGAAGACAGTTGTGAAACAGATCATTACAGCTCTAAGTTAAATAGTAGAGTAGAGTTATAGACTCAGTATGGGAATACAGGAAATGTATTTTCTTTACCTGAGAGGTATCAGGAAAAGCCCACACCAAGACACATCATAGTTAAACTGATTGGGTTTTTGTGAATGTTTTGGTCAAAAGAATAAGGTAGAAGTGATACTTTGTGACTTTCAAACTAGGCCATAGAAAGTGACACAGCTTACACTTCTTCACTGGAATTCTCACCTTCAAAGTTTCCAACTACCCTGTATGCAGTCTAACTGCTCTCAGGTAGCCATGTTGTGAGAAAGCCCAAACTAGCCCACAGAGAGAAACCATGTAGAGAAGTCCTGAGATACCTTTGGAAGAGATGCCTAGCTAGTTTCCAACTGCCCAATCCCCATTCTTCCAGCTACATCTACTGTAATGGAATGACAGATTCTGAGCCAGACTCGGGCTTTACAACAGAGTAATTTTAAAATTCCTGTCCCACAGAAACTGCGGGAGATAGAAAAAATTTTTAAACCTCTAAAAATTGTTTTGCAGAGCAAGTTGTAACTGGAAGTTTAAGCCTAAGTTGTCTTCATCATCAAGAAGTTAAATTCAAACTGCCTTCATGAGGAAATATGAGCTGAATTGATTCAAAGACCCTCAGAAAGTTTAAGCAATAAGAAAGACCAATCTCAGAAGTTAAGAGAAGGCGTACAACTGAGAACAGGGATAAACTGCAAGTCTTTAGTGATAATCCCAGGTTCCCAGTCTTATAAGCCATCAGATATTCCAAAGAACCAGGGGCACTCACTGAAGGAAGGACAAGGATAATTCTCTGGACCAAGTGAATGGAGAAGCCTCCATAAAAACAAAAGAGGGACAGCTGAAAAGTAACTCACATTGGCTAGAGAAGAAAGACTCCAGGGATTTAAACTCTTACACTGTTACTCATTGATTACATGTCCCTGTCTAATCATTTCCTCATTTAAAGAGGTTAGACCAGAATGATCTCTATAGTACATTTTCACAGTAAAAACCTGTGATTCAATTAAAATGTGGCTAGTTTAAGTAGTGAGCCACAATATTAAGTGCTTTTGGTCAATGGTAATTCTAGTTTGCTTCTTAAAACATGTAGTTATTTTATTTAATTTTTTAATTTTTATTTTGATTTATTATTTTAAAATTAAGCTTATTGGGGGTAACATTGATTAATACAATTCTAAAATCTTCAGGTGTACAATATAATTTGACATCTATATATTTTATTGTGTGATTACCACCCAAAGTCCAGTTTCCTTCAGCTACCATATATTTGATCCCCTTTACCCACTTCACCCTCCCCCTACCCCCTATATTAGACCCCCTTTATCCCATCTACTTGTCCCCTCCTCCCCCACTCCCTACCCTCTGGTAACCACTAGTCCATTGTCCATGTCCCTGAGTCTCTGTTTATCCTGTTCATTTGTTGTTTTTACATTTATACCCCACATATAAGTGATATCATGTGATTTTCAACTTTTTCACTTAGCTTATTTCACTTAGCATGATTATCTTGAGGTCTATTCATGCTGTCACAAATGGCAGTTATTTCAACTCTTCTTATGGCTGAGTACTATTCCATTGCATATATGTACTACAGCTTCTTTAGCCAATCATCTATTGTAGGATACTTCAGTTGCTTCCATGTCCTGACCACTGTGAATTGCAGTTATTTTAAAAATAGCATTAGACAACATTGGGTCAAGATAGTGGGCTAGGTGAAAGCAGGGTTTACCTCCTTCCATGACTGCATTAAAATTGCAACCAAATTATAAAACAAACAATTTGGAGAACCACCTGAAGTCTAGCTGATCATAACACATACATCTAAGGATATTAGAGAAAAGGCCACATCAAGACTGGCAGGAGGGCGGAGAAGCAAAGCTAGCTGGTATCACATTCGAGCATGGCAGTTGAGTACTGAGAAAGAGCGTAGCTGCAGAGGCCTCCCTGAAGGAACAAGGGGACCTAGCCACACACAGGGGCTCCCAAGTTCAGGGTTCTGGGCCCTGGGAGAGAAGCTCTCACAAAATCTGCCTATAAAAATCAATGGGGATTCTGGCCATCTGGGTAAGATGAAAGGAATCTGAAAACCCAGACATCACCCTTAAAGGGCTCATGCACAGACTCAATTGCTTGCAAACACTCACCCTGGACTCTAGAATAAGGTAAGTGTTTAGGGAGATGCAAGAGAAATATGGAGTAAGACTAAGTTGTGTGGCACTGAAGCGAGGGCTGGAGGAATAGCCACCATTGCTCCTGTGTCAGGCCCCCCTCCAGGGAAATCTACAGATGTGTGCCATCTTGCCCATGTTGAACCCTCCCCCTGCATGGCCAACTTTGAAGTTGCATTGGCCTGCTCCACCCCACGTCTTCTTGGGGCCCCACCCCACCCAACCCACAAATTGCCTGCTGCCAGCCCTTTGACAAGTAGCCACCTGGTCCATTCCCTGCATCTCCTCGAGTCATGCATTTCTGTGCCCATTACCAAGCAGACATCTGGCAATCACCCAGAAAACTGCCCTGCACCTTCCCTGGGTTGCATATTTGTAGGCAGGCAGCAGCCTACAGTTCGTGCCACCTAGGGTTGGCCCACACATTAAGGGGGATATTTTTGGTGGTAGGCTACTGGTGCCAGCCTGAACTGCAATGTCTCTTGGGCAGATCTCTAGAGTATGCTGGCCCAAGATGGATAGTGGCTGGCCTCACTGTGATCTGTGACTTTTGCAGGATCCTGCAGGCTCAGCATTGGTAGCAATCTGCATTGTCCTGACAGAATTGGCTTGCTTTACCCTATGTTTTCCTGAGACCCCGTAACACCCAACCCACAAATTGCCTATTGCCAGGCAGCCATCCCCACCCTGTGCTTTTCCTGGGCTGTGAATTTGACAGCAAACAACAGCACTCAGCTCGCATGGCCCACATGCAGCCTGTGCATCCCAGGAGAGACTTTTGGTGGTAAGCCACAAGGCACGCCTCAAGCTACAGTATTTCATGAACATATCTCCAGTGTCTACAGACCTGAGGCAAGCAGTGGCTGGCCTTGCTGTGATCTGATACTTTTTAAGGAAGCTGAAGATTCAGCACTGGAACAAAACCTGATTCTGCATTGGCCAGGTAAAATCTGTATGCTTTATCCCAGTGACTTCTTGGGTCCCCACCCCACCCAACTCACATACCAACAGAAGCCTCTTTAAGCTGTAGAGACTTATGGGAAGTTGGCAGACAGTCTTAGGCCTTGAAGTACACTACTCTTTTGCGGAGCCACCAGGTCTGGTGCTGGGGGTGACTGGCCATTGCCCTCAGTGTGGTCTCTCTCACTTGCTTCTGAATGAAGCACAGGTAGCATTCACAGATTACTTTGTATCTCCTACCAGGTAGCCATGAATAATCGAAGTCTGTAGCTGACCTTGGCCTACACAGGAGCCCCTTTTAAGGGGCCCCAGAACACCTGGAGGCTGGTGTCAGATCACAGTAGAGTGCCACCTGACTAACCCCATATGCGGCACACCCAAAGGTTAGTCTCAACAGGTACACAAGCCTTCTGGGGAGAATCCCAATTCATGAGATCACCCCCCCACCAACAGCAGCTCAGATCCTGTGGGTGTGGCCAATCTCCACAGCCAGTCAGCCCAACAGTCAATCTCATCCACTGATGTGCTAACAGCAATCAAGGCTTAGCTACAACAGAACACACAAAACCTACACAAGGAACATACCCAGAGCCCCCAGCACAGCTGACCAGGGAGACTACACCAGCAGACCACACAAGACACCTACTACATAAGGCTAAGGCTAGGAGATGTAATAAATCTTCCTAACACATGGAAACAAACACAGAAAGGCAATTAAAAGGAGAAAACAAAGAAATATGCCACAAATGAAACAATAGGAGAAAACTCCAGGAAAAAAAACTAAACAAAATGTAGTCAAGCAACCTATCAGAGACAGAGTTAAAACACTGGTTACAAGGATGCTCAATGAACTTAGGGGGAAGATAGATGATCTCAGTGAGAACTTCAACAGGGAGACAATAAGCATAAAAAAGGACATAGAAGCCATAAAAAAAGGAACCAGACAGAAATGTAGAATACAATAACTGAAATTAAGAATACACTAGAGGGAATAAACAGTAGAATAGATGAAACAGAGGACTGAATCAGAAGTTTGAAAACACCCAATTGGAGCAGCAAAAAAGAAAAACAATTAAAAAAATTAAGAAAGTTTAAGAGACCTCTGAGATAACATCAAACATACCAACATCTGCATGATAAGAATACCAGAAGGAGAAGAGAGAGAACAAAGAATTGAAAACCTATTTGAAGAAATAATGATAGAAAACTTCCCTAAGATGGCAAAGAAAATAGTTATACAAGTCTTTGTGCTTTCTGGAAAGCACAAAGAGCCTCAAACAAGAGAAATCCGAACAAACCAACACCAAGACACATCATAATTAAACGTCAAAGGTCAAAGACAAAGAGAGAATTTTAAAAGCAGCAAAAGAAAAACAGCTCGTTACTTACCAGTGTACTCTTATAAGAATGTCAGTTGACTTTTCAACAGAAATTTTACATGCCAGAAGGGATTGGCACAAAATATTAAAAGTGATGAAAAACAAGAACCTACAACCAAGACTACTCTACCTAGCAAGACTATCAATTGAAGGTGAGATAAAGAGCTTCCCAGACCAGGAAAAGCTTAAGGAATTCACAACTGACAAGCTAGTATTATAAGAAATGTTAAAGAAAATTCTGTAAAATAAAGGGGGGAAATGTAAAAATGAATAATAAAATGGCAATAACTATGTACCTATCAATAACCACTTTAAATGTAAATGGATTAAATGCTGCAATCAAAAGATATAGAATAGCTGAATGGATAAGAAAATAAGACCCATGTATATGCTGTCTACAACGACCCACTTCAGATAAAAACACTCACAGACTGATGGGAAAAGATATTTCACACAAATGGAAGTGGAAAAAAAAGTTGAGGTAGCAATACTTACATCAGACAAAATAGACTATAAAACAAAGGCTATAATAAGAGACAAATTACATAATGATAAAGAGGTCAGTACAACAAGAGGACATAACCCTAGAAAGCATATACACACCTTACACAGGAGCACCTACCTATATAAAGCAATTATTGACTGACAAAAGGGAGAGATCAACAGTAATACACTCATAGTAGGAGACTTTAACACTCCAATAACAACAATGGACAGATCTTCTAGACAAAATATTAACAAAGAAATAGCAGCCTTAAATGACATTGTGGATCAGATGGATTTAACAGATATTTCCAGAGTGTTTCACCCTAAAGCAGCAGAATATACATTCTTCTCAAGTACACATGGAACATGTTCCAGGATAGACCACGTTAGGCCACAAAATGAGTCTCAATAAATTTATAAAGATTAAAACCATATCAGGTGTCTCCTCCACCCACAATGGCATGACACTAGAAATCAGCTATAAGAAAAAAAAAATAGAAAATACACAAACACGTGGCAGCTAAACAATATGCTGCTAAACAATGAAAGGGTTAACAATGAGATCAATAAATAAATTGAAAGATACCTAGAGACAAATGAAAATGAAAACATGATTTTAAAAATCTATGGAACGCAGCCAAAGCATTCCTAAGAAGGAAATTTATAGAGATACAGGCCTACATCAAGAAACAAGAAAAATCTCAAATAAATATTCTAACCCTACACTTAAAAGAACTAGAAAAAGAAGAGCAAACAAAACCTAAAATGAGTAGAAGGAAAGAAATAATAAAAATCAGAACAGGAATAAACAAAATAGAGTCTAGAAAATCAATGCAAAAGACTAATAAAACCAAGAGCTGCTTCTTTGAAAAAATAAATAAAATTGATAAACCTTTAACCAGATTCATCCAAGAAAAAAAAAAGAGGACCCAAGTAAATAAAATCAGAAATGAAAGAGACGTAACTACAAACTACACAGAAATACAAAGGATTCTAAGAAAATACTATGAGCAATTATATGCCAACAAATTGGACAAGCTGGAAGAAATTCATACATTCCTATAAACATACAATCTCCTAAGATTGAGTCAAGAAGAAAGAACATCTGAACTGATTACCACCAATGATATAGGATCAGTAATCAAAAAACTTACAAAAAACAAAAGTTCTGGACCAGATGGCTTCACTGGTGAATTTTACTAAATATTCAAAGAAAAATTAACATATATTCTTCTCAAACTATTCCAAAAAAATCCCAAACCAAAGACATTACCAAAAAAAGAAAGAAAGAAAGAAAATTATAGGCTAATACCCATATGAACACTGATGCAAAAATCCCCAACAAAACATTAGCAAACCAAATTTAGCAATACATTAAAAATATCATACACCACAATCAAGTTTGGATTTATTCCTATGGTGTGTAAGGTTGGTATAGTATCTGCAAATAAACTAATGTGATATAACATATTAACAAATTGAAAGATAAAAATTTATGATCATATCAATAGATGCAGAAAAGATGTTCAACAAAATCCAGGAACCATTTGTAATAAAAATTCTCAGCAAAGTGGTCAAAAATGACAGACCTATAGCTAACATAATACTCAATGGGGAAAGGCTAAAAGCATTTTCCTTAAGGTCAGGAACAAAACAAGAATGCTCACTTTCACCACTGCTATTCAACACAGTATTGGAAATCCTAGCTACAGCAATCAGTCAAGAAAGAGAAATAAAAGGCATCCAAACTGAAAAGAATGAAATAAAACTCTCGTTATATGCCAATGACATGATACTATATATACAGAACCCTAAAGATTCTACCCCAAAGCTGTTAGAACTGAACAATGAATTCAATAAAGCAGCAGAATACAAAATTAATATTCAGAAGTCAGTGGCATTTTTATACACCAATGATGAAGTATCAGAAAGAGAAATTAAGAAAACGATACCATTTACAATTGCATCAAAACAATAAAATACCTGGGAATCAAATTAACCAAGGAGGTAAAAAACCTATTCTCAGAAAATTACAAGTCACTGAAAAAATAAATTGAAGAAGATATAAATAAATGGAAGTATATACTATGCTTGTGGGTAGAAAGAATCAACATTGTTAAAATGGCCATTCTATAGAAAGCAATCTATAGATACAATACAATCCCTATCAAATATCAATGGCATTTTTCAAAGAACTAGACAAATCCAAAAATTATATGGAGCCATAAAAGATCCTGAATAGCCATGGCAATCTTGAGAAAGAAGAACAAAGTTGAAGGTATCACACCTGATATCAAACTATACTACAAGGCTATATTAATCAAAACAGCATGGCACTGGCATAAAAAACAGACACACAGATCAGTAGAACAGAATAGAGAGCCCAGAAATAAATCCACACCTATATGATCATTTAATATACAACAAAGATGGCAAGAATATAGAATGGAGTAAAGACAGTCAGTCAATAAATGGTGTTCGAAAAACTGGACATAGATACATGCAAAAAAAATGAAATTGAGCCACCTTCTTATACAATATACAAGAATAAAATCAAAATGGATTAAAGACTTCCAAAATCATAAAGCTTTTAGAATAATACATAGGCAGTAAAATCTCTGACATTGCTTTCAGTAATTTTTTTCTGATATAGCTCTTCGGACAAGGGAAACAAAAGAAAAATTAAACAAATAGGACTACATCAAACGAAAAAGTTTTTGCACAGCAAAAGAAACCATCAACAAAATGAAAAGACAACCTACTGAATGGGAGAAGATATTTCTAAAAAACATCTAACAAGGGGTTAATATCCAAAATTTATAAAGAACTCATACAACTCAACAAAAACACAAACAATACAATTTAAAAATCACTAGAACACCTGAATCAGTATTTCTCCAAAAAGGAAATACTAATGGCCAATAGAAAAACAAAAAGATGCTCAAGGTCACTAATCATCAGAGAAATGTAAATTAAAACCACAATAAGACATTATCTATCAGATTGGCTATCATCAATAAATCAAAAAACAAGTGTTGGTGAGGATGTGGAAAAAAGGGAACGCTGGTACACTGTTGGTGGGATTGCGAATTGGTGCAGCCATTATGAAAAACAGTTTGGAGTTTCCTCAAAATATTAAGAATAGAACTTCCTTTCGACCTAGCAATTACACTTCTGGGTATTTATCAAAAAAAACCCCAAAACACTAGTTCATAAAGAGCTATGCACCCCTATGTTCTGGCAGCACTATTCACAATAGCCAAGATATGGAAGCAACCTAAGTGCTCATCAATAGATGACTAGATACATTATGTTACATATATACAATGGAATATTATTCAGCCATAAAAAAATGAAATCTTACCATTTGCAATGACATGAATGTACCTACAGGGTATTATGCTGAGTGGAATAAGTCAGAGAAGAATAAATACCATATGATTTTATTTATATGCAGAATCTAAGGAACAAAAGAAACAAATGAATTAAACAAAAACAGATTCACAGATACAGAAAACAAACTGGTGATTGACAGAGGGGAGGGAGGTTGGAGGACTGGGTGAATAAGGTGAAGGGATGAAGTACAAATTAGTAGTTACAAAGAAGTCAGTGGGGTAGTAGAGTACAGCATAGAGAATATAGTCAATATTATTTTAATGGCTGTATGTAGTGCCAGATGTGTGTTAGAGTGATTGGGGGGATCAATTCATAAACTATATAAATGTCTAACCATTGTACTGTATACTTAAAGTAATATAAAATAATAACAAATGAAATAAAATAAAAATTTTAAAAATAGCATTAGAGATTATAACAGAAAACCTCCAGTTAAGATACTTTTAACGTTCCTCCTCCCCCCACAGGGGACCAATTAAAAGAGTGTGGGCCAAGGTACAGGGAACTGAAGGAATATGCATGTATCTAGGACTATAAAGCTATTAGAATCCCTAGACTCAAAACAAGAGGAGGGAAGAGGTTTCCAGAACAAAGAATGAGTCATTTACAGCTGGCCACTTGAAGAGGAGTAGTGACTTCCCAGGAAGTTAACAGACAGCCCAAGGTAACTTTTCAGGGAGAATAAATACACTGGGGAGTAAATATACTGACCTCATTCTCTTCCTCTCCTTTCTGTGCTTCCTCCTCCCAGGCCAGCCTCAGTTGGAAGCCTTAAGAGCACTGACCCCAGTTGATGTACTCCCTGCTCTTGGGCTCCAGGATAGAGAGCAAGTAAAGAGTGGCTCTGGAAGAGCAAAAGGAAGACAATTAATGCAGGGGTATGGATGGAAGGTAGTAATCAAACTTCAGAGAACAGATTGAAAATCACTTTTTAAATATATATATAAAAGTTCTCGACTTTGGGACATTAGTTGAGAAAATGAGATATTCTTGGTGTGATAAGATTTTGGAATAATTAGCTCTACAATCAATCTTGTTCTGGTTTGCCTCTTTTGACTTAAATAATTATTGAATCATGGTTGATGGCATAAACTTTAGTATTTACTCTTCATTCATGTAAATAATTTAATTTTTCTTTCTCTGTTCACATTCAAGTTGTTTCAGCTGCACATCTGGTAATAAGGCATGGTATATGTCAAAACTGTCTGATATTGTGGTTTTTGTCAAAGAACTTCTATCTTGCTTTTATAACTGGGGAGTTTCCTAAGCAGACAACAGCACTGCAGAGAAAGAGAGAAAACCTTAGTTATAATATGTACTGTGTGGAGAAACATAGTAGAATGTATTTTGTTACATATAGAATCACTATTTGCAATTACTTATTTATGTCCTAAACAACTTACTACATATATGAGCTTATGTTTCCAGATGTAATTAATTTGATCTACACAGGACAAATAGGTCTTTCTGAGCCTCATATCTCTAAGCTTCAGCTTGCCAATCCTTTGAGATCTATATATGACTAGATTAACACAGATCCTATACTGTCTCAGTGGATACCTAATTTTGTCAGTGGTCCACCCCACCAAGGGTTCTTCATGAAAACCACCATATTAAGAAAGATAAATAGCCTCATGACAATGAGTACAGATCTTGACCAGTTCCTCTTTCAGAACTTTTCTACTTCCCATTTATTTATTTTTACATTTCCAGCAGTCAGATATCTCCATCTAGGCACGTTCTGGATGCATTTCAAATGCAATAAAGGTCAAATGGAAATCACTGCGTTTTCCTCTTTTAGTTCAGTTAAGAGCATCACGGTCTACTCAAACCATTCATTTAAGTATCCAAACAAGAAATTTGGGAATTATTCTCAGCATTCCATTTTTCTTATCTCTCATATCTACACAATCTACAAGTCCATAGGCTTGATTTTATATAATACTCTGGAATCTACCATTTTTTCTCTTACCTCCTGCCACAAATATTACCCACACCGATACAATTGTCTCTTCACTAAGCTTCCAGAAAACATCTCCCTGATTCTTTTTGTCCCTTAGTTTCCCCCTAAGGCAGCAGCCCCAACCTTTTTGGCATCAGGGACCAGTGCTGCAATGAAAATCCATTGCTTGATGATGAGGTGGAGCAGAGGCCTTGATGCTAGCGCTGGGGGGCAGCTGCAAACACAGCTGAAGCTTTGCTTGCTAGCCCACGCCCTCACCTCATGCTGTGTGGCCCAGTTCCTAACAGGCCACACACCAGTACAAGTCTGAAGCCTGGGGTTTGGGGACCTCTTCACTAAAGCATCTTTTCATACTCCTTCTGCTATATATTTAATCACATCAGTGGACTCAAAAACTTTAGTTTCTCCCTGGGGCCCAAAAAATCTACTGCTCTGAATGCTAATCTTCACATTCTGCCCTTCTCTATTTAGTTAACCTTTCTCCGATACAAAATCTCTTCTGACCTGTAAAAACTGAATGCCTTCTCTTTGCTTAAGCACTCTCTCCTCTTTGGGCATTCTCTGCTTATCTAAATCCTCTCCGTAATAATAGTACAAAAATAATTTGTGTACAACCAAGGGATAGGCTATTCATTATGTTTTAAGCATCATTTTACGTTGAGAAAATTGAAGCAAATAATTTGTTCAAGATGACAGTTTAATAGCAAAACTGGGATTACAGTTCTGATCTATCTGAATCCATGAACTGAACGTTTAAATGCTGCTCCCATTACAATATAACATGGAACTCAGATCATTCTAGTCCCCCCTTCTCTCATCTCTAATTTCTGTTTTAACCAACAGCAGATTGTTTAGTACTAAATTATTCTTTAATATTTTTATTTTTCTAAATCTTATCTGAACTCGATTGTTCAGATGAACTAGCAGGCTCATTTCCTTATGTGCTTTCTCGGAAATTCATTGTGAATAGAAGATTAAAAGAAATTCTTAATATGCCTTCACAAGGACATAGCATATTCTTATAATAGCGAATAGCTAGCTATTCCTTACTGGGATTGGTTATAAGTGTGCTTTCCATATCACTATCATTACATTTACACATGTAATGAATACTCAGTATTTGCTTTACTTAAATCAGAAACAGACAAGGAGAACTATATATTTAGCAGATACAAGTGAATGTAAAATTTTCAGCAAGGGCAAAGGCCTGAAATATGTATACGTATTTTTCTTGTCCCTTCTGTGTTGGGCCATCTTTCATTACGGACTTCTCTGTACTTGTAAATACTTTAATTGGTTGCTCTCCCTTTATGGTGATAATTAGCACCAGTCTCAACATTCGAGTCACGGATTCTGGCAAATAAAAAGTCCAAGTTTTATGTATATATATGTACATAAATACTTTCTTATGAAGACATATTTTCTTCTTAAAGAAGCTCACTGTTAGGTAATATGCCTATTTCTAAGAAGTTATTCCTAGTAGGACATTTGGAGTTCTTTTTCGGAGGCGTGTAGTTTTGCATCTTTTAAAAATGTTTTCCAGGACTCCGCAATCCCGTAGGCCACTAAGGTACACTAAGTTGGAAGGTCCACAAAAGAAAACGTCCGGTTCTGACCAGCGGCCTCCGGGTGGCGGCACCCACAGCACCATGGCCAGATGTCCCAGAGTGAGCGTGGCAGACCGGAGAGGGCGATCCCAGCAGGACTCGCGGCCTGTGGGGCCGAGACTGCCAGCCCAGCCCAGCCCAGCCCAGCCCAGCGGCGGGAAACCCCAGGAAGTGGGTTTCCGCGCGAAGGTAGCGGTCGGACTCGGCGGGAAACGAGTTCGCGAAGCACAAGGGTCCCCGGAGACTATCCAGGGCGGACGCCCCCACCAAAGCCGCGTGATGGACCGTGTCCCCGTGAGCGCGGTAGAGCGGGCTCATTTCCTTATGTGCTTTCTCAGAAAGTTAGGCCGTGCCCGCCCGCACTCCGCACTTCATGATCATACAAGTGAATGTCAGTTTCTTATTTTTGGTGTTTATGAGACCACAGAACCGTACCCGCTAGGCCTGATGAGTCGCTCGCCCGCAAGGTCCCGAAACCAGAACCAAAACGGCAACCTGTGAGCAGCCTCGTAACCGCTTGTAACCCGAAGGCTAGGGGGAGTCATCCAGTACCCAGGTGCAGGCAGAGGGGCAAGTAACGGCTCTGGGAAGCCCCGCCCCTCCGCCCCGCCCTCCTCGCACCCGCCCATTTTAGTTCCCTCTGGTCTATAGCCACTTCCCGGGCTGCTTCCTCTTTAAGGCGGAGCCCGGCGTGGATCTCGCGAGATTCGGGTTCGCGCCGTGACCTCCATGTGGGAGCTAGAGCTCTATAAGTAAACACTCCGCGCGGTGCAGACAAGGCTTCTTCCTATTTGTGAGGCGGGGGCTGCGGCAGCGGCGGTGCCTCCGACTAGTTCCGGTTTCCTTTCCTGCACAGCTCTGCTGGGCGGGTGCGCGGTCTAGGAGTCGTGGCCGCCTGTCGGGCCTGGCGTCTGGTCAGTCTTCCTCGCTTGTGCGCGCGCTCGCCCGCCGGCAGCGGAGAGTCGGAGCCGCTGAGGAAGCGGCGCTGGCCGGGTGGGGTGCGGCGCCCTAAGCTCAGGGGGAGACAAAGCAGAGCCGGCCCCCTCTCCCGGCGCCAAGATGTGGATCCAGGTTCGCACCATCGACGGCTCCCAGACGCGCACCATTGAGGACGTGTCTCGCAAAGCCACAATTGAGGAGCTGCGTGAGCGGGTGTGGGCGCTGTTCGACGTGCGGCCCGAGTGCCAGCGCCTCTTCTATCGGGGCAAGCAGGTGAGACGCGCCCACTGCAGCCCTCGGGAACCCTGGGTGAGGGCGGCGGGGCACCTCTTCGGACGCGTGGGCTGGGCGGGCCAGAGGGCTTAGTGCGCAGCGCGCGCGGATTGCCCCTGGTTCCACTTCGAGTGGGCAGCCCCTCAGCCTCAGGAGTGCGGGCCTGGACCGGACGAAGGGGCGCAGAGGGGTCCTCGTTAGTCCCGAGTGCAGGTGCGCCCGGCGGGGTCAGAGGTGGGGGCGCGTAGAGCACGGCGACTTAGCCGCCCTTGCTCAGCGGGGCGTCAGCCGCAGAAACAGCGCGCCAGAGCCCTTGGGTTCCCTCGATTCCCGCGCTCAACCGGGTCAGGAGCTCCTGGAGGGCGGGGAGGGCAGCGGGCTGTGGCGGCCATGCCACAGTGCGGGTGGGGAGGGCTCGCGGCTCTGTCTCCCGGCAGAGCTTACCCAGATAACGGCTCTCATCGGTTCTGTGGCTCTTCCGCGCTCCCAGCTCCCAAATAGAGGGGAAAACTTATGCATTGCTCGCTCTGGGCACAAGAACCCTACCTAGCTCTGCTTCCTCATGTGGAAGAGATTTGTAAACACTGAAGATTCGCAGGGTTTCCAGAACTTATGGTTCCCTTCCCTCTCCTCTCCTAGAATTGGAATCTGTCTTGGAGATTAGAGACCTGGGCTAAAGAAGCTGTTGATGTAACCCGGGACCAGATTTAAACTGCCCAGTATAGGCCAGAGAGGATTATTATAGGCTACAAGAGAAAGGAATGTAAAAGACCGCTTTGCTTTTCTTCACACCTTCTAATAGTCCCCTCACCCAAGTTTTTACACAGTAACTGGAGTATATAGCCAGGGGTACATATTTTGAGGGTGAAAGTGATTTTGGCGGTGTCTTTGAGCGTCTGTGGTAGTTGTATGGTATGGCCATCGTCTGGCCCATTAAAGATTTGACCCAGACTCATCCTATTTTTCTTTTTCTTTGTCTTTTTAAAAAAGTTAATCCACTAAAAAAGTTGGCCTTTTCCAGTTGATAGACCATAGTCTGGCTCCCATCGTGTTGTTTGAAATAAATGAAGCTTTCTTTGATTTGGTAGTGATCGTTTTCCTACAGCCACAAAGGATTTGAAAGGAATATTGTTCTGTCCTTAATACACTTACCCTTCTAAAACTGCCCAGAAATTTCAAAGTAACAAAATTAAACTCTGAAAGAGTGAGCCAGGGGATATTTTAATTTGTCTTTAAATAAATGTAATAGCATCTTTGATAAGTGCTTGCAGCCTGTTTATATTGATCCTTTAGTGTTTGACTTGTAATAAAAACAGGTGTTCAATTTTTTGTAGACTTAGCTTTTGAAATAAGTGTGTGGATTAAACACTGTAGATTTATATTGCTGTGCCACCAGTGGCTGATACCTTTTTATATTAATATATAAAAGGTAAGAAGCATATAATTGTCTTCTGAATTTTATTTTCTAGCTAGGAACAATAGTACATGAATTCCGGGGACACTTTGGTGACTTCAGCACCAATGATAGAAATAACACATGAGAATGTATTTCTGGGCAACATTCTTAAAGCCTAATTATCAAATATACCAAAAGAAAATATGCACCTGGATGTCTTGAAAAGATAGAGATTGGATTAAATTCAGGGCAACAAAGTAGACTTCCAGTAAACTAGTAAGCTAGTTCCAGGTTCATGTCAAACAGTTGAGCATAACTTTTTGTACTTCTTCCCTCAGCACAGTTTTGATTACTTACTACTTAGATTTCTTCAGCTCAGTGATAAACCAATAAGGATGAGGAATGGACCTTTGGTGTTCCATTGAGTTGGAGATGGAAGGAAGATACTGCTACAGTTAGGTTTTCTTATGTATGAGCTTACAAGTAGTCATGGCAGTGATTATCTCCATTCTCCTTTCCTTTTTGGAGTCTACAGTCCATGGACAGGGTAGTGTGTTTACAGAAGGCAACTACTGGATTGGTGTCACAGGGCTACCCTACCCCTACACTGTAAAATGCCTTTATTCTTACTAGAAAAAGGCACCCCTTTCTCAAGATGATTTACTGCCACATAGTGAAAAATACAAAAACAAATTTAGTGTCTTATAATGTAAATGGTTCTCTTCCCCCTTTTCACCATTCCTTTTTATTAGATGTGCTGCTTTTAATTTTCCACATATATATTAGAATCACTTGTTGGTATTTATTACAGATGCTCGCTCACCCCAGAATTGCAAGTAGTTGAATTTAACAAGATCCCATGGGAGATTCTGATGAACACCAGAGTTTGAAAATGGAAGTTGAAGTGTAGTTATTCTCCTAGTTCCTTACTATTCAAAGTATGGTTCGTGGATCAGTAAGACCAGCTTCATTAGCATCACCTGGGAGCCTCACACCAGGCCTACTGAAGTAGAATCTATTTTAACAAGGTCCCCAGGTGATCTGTATGCAAATTAAATTTGAGAAGCAGCGTAATTGACTCCACTTTTGAGGGTCAAAATAGGGAGCAGTATTTCAGGACTGTAAATTCTAGTTAGAGTAGCGTAACCTCATTTGGATATTCTTCCCGGGGTTTGAGTGTGACGCGCCCTGAGGGTTGAGTTTTTCATATCTTTTGAGAATCCAGAGCTTTTCCTACTTTGAAAGGATTCTCTACCCTGCTTTCTTTCTTTCCCTTTTACCACTTAGGGATAAACTTAGAATAGATGGTAGATGTGGGGCATGAAACAGCTGAAAAAAACAAAAAAACAAAAAATGAGTAGTTGCCTTTTCCCCCCAGGGCCCTTGGCTTTCACACAAAGTAAAAGTGTTTGCCTATTTAGAGAGAGAGAAACACTAAGCTATAAAGGCATTCTTACATTATATACATGATGTGAAAGATAAATGAATGTTACTAACTTAATGCCCTCCACTTGCATACTAATCACTAGCCTCTTGGGAATAACTTCCCCACTGCCTTCTCAGCCACTGCCTCTTGGTGTTTCCTTTTTAGTTTTCCCTTGCATCACTATTACCATTCTTCCTGTTAACTGGGAATTTCTTCTTCAGTCCAATAAAAATTCAATAATGCAATCTGACAAAACAAAATTGTAGGACCGTCTGCCTCTCTAGTTTTATAAATCCTGCAGCTCCCATCTTTTAGAATGGCAATTCTCAAACATTTTTTGCTATGAGACATTGATGGTCTATAGTTACATGTCTGAAACTCTAATTTCTAAGTGACCCAATCCCTTTCTCCCCACTCAGCATAATTTAAATGACAAGTGACTTTCAGTCTGCACTTTCATTAAATTTGGGTGAACTTCAGTGCTTTTTCAAGTAACAGATCATTTCAACATTCTTCACTTAGCTGTGTGGAACTTGCTATGCAATGGATAACTGTTTTAGGAAAACTGGATACCTATGAATTAGGGAAGGGAATGGATGATAATCTGTTAAAGTGGCTCTCATAGTAAGCATGAATAATTGGAGAAAAGGTGGTTATATATTAAGGTGGGCCTAACTTCTATTGTAGGCATTCACGCCTTAGTAAACTTAGTGTTTCACTCTGACTTTCAGACATTGCTTTTCCTTTCAATCCAAGTCCCCCTTGAAACAACTTGTATTTACTCTTACTCATCGGTTGGTAGAAGCTAGTGAGTTTAAGACTACCCCCAAGGTCTCTCTGACTCTTGTACCTCAAATTTCAATGGGAAGTGTTTATGGAAGCTCTTTGGATTTCCAATTATTTCACTACCTTAACTATCTTCATTTTAGGAAATGCCTACCAGTTAATTGGCATGGTCTGTGTGTTTATTTTTATTTTCTATGTTAAATAATTCTGTTTTTTTATAATTGTCATAACATGCAGCAGTTGTATGTTTAATCAAGTTGTGTTTTTTCAGCTGTTCCAGAATTAGTGTGTTCTTCCTTGGGACGCGTAGGGTGCTCTTGGACAGTGTCAAAATGAAGGTGTGAATGTAGTTTTTTGTTCCTTTTTTTCTCCAGGAGTTAAGGATTAGAGGGAGTTGTTGTTGTTGTTGTTGTTGTTCTTCTTCTTCTTCTTCTCCTCCTCCTCCTCCTCTCTCTTTTTTTTTTTTTAATAAGGTAAGCAATATTAACATTGCCATCCCTATAAGGGCTTATCTTTTTACTGACTTTTGGGAGACTCCTTTGGCTTATTTGGAGTAAGCATATTAATTAATATGTGAAATAGAGTCTAATTTAATTCCCCCACTGAAAAATTTGTGAATTTCTTGATCCCTTGTTCTGTTTAACAATTGTGAACACCTGTAATGTGCAGGATTATGCTAGGTGTGTTCTTGGACCATTTGAATTAAAATTTACTTACCTAGTTCAATAGTATATCATTAAGGGACAGAATCTCCTTTCTTTTAGTTGACTTCTCAGACATGGTCTTATTGTGATAGAGTTGTAGATGGTGACAGGTATTACATACAAAGAGGAAGAAATGAACAGTGATTAAATTGGTGACCATTCAATTCTGGGGAAAGGATAGTTCTGATCTTGAAGTTTAGTTTACTTATTGTATCATTGTGAAATGGCCAACTGAATTTCATAAAGAAACAAAATGGAGACTTAGTTTCCTAGGGCTTCTGTAACAAAGTACCCAAACCTAGGTGGCTTAAATTTATTGTTTTAGGGTTCTGGAGGTTATAAATCTGAAATCAGGGTATCAGCAGAGGGCCATGTTCTGTCTGACAGCTCTAGGCAAGAATCCTTTCTTGCTTCCTTTAGCTTCTAGTGTTTGCTAGCAGTCTTTGGTGTTCATTGGCTTGTAAATACATCCCTCCAGTCCTGTGTCTGTCTCCTCCTCGTATACATTTACATCTTCCCTCTGCATGTCTATGTCTGTTCAGATTTCAACTTTTTATGAGATATCAGTCACAATGGGTTAGAGCCCACCCATATAACCTAGTTTTAACTTGATTACCTATGTAAAGATCCTGTGATACTCTGAGATAGCTAGGATTAGAATATCAATTATTTGGAGCAGGGGATGAGGGGATGGACACAATCTAATGCATTACAGAGACCTTGCCAAAATATGGGTAAGTTGCAAGATAATTTACTCACTATTCATCCTGGAAGACTTCATGATACAATTTGATAACCTTTTCAAATAGATAGAATTAGAGAACAGGCAAGTGGAATAACATGAGCAAGAATTGTAATTATTTCTGCTTGAATTTTTTTCCTGCTTAATTCTTTCTTACTTGCTGATAGTCGTCAGAAAGAAAATGGTTAACTAATCGTTTTTATGAACACAAGGTCATAAAACAATTTTCAGAATTCGCCTTTCTTGCAGTTGATTCAGGCACTGTTCATTGAAATAAAACTTGGTGAGAAATCTGGAGTCACACAGCAATGATTTCTTTTTTCATTTCAGTGGCTATCAGTGTACCTTGTAGTTGATATGGAATGAGTCTTAATTTATTGAGGTCCTGAGGTGATGTTAACATCAGAAGCCATAAAGTAGTAGGAATGGTTTCAAGATCACTAAATTGAAATGCTATGAATTTTATTTTATTAATTTAGTAGGGTCTTTGGGTAGCTAAAGATGTAAAAAGATCATTTTGAGAGAAACATTGTAATCTTTTCTATTTTTTTCTAGTTGGAAAATGGATATACTTTATTTGATTATGATGTTGGACTGAATGATATAATTCAGCTACTAGTTCGCCCAGACCCTGATCTTCCTAGCACATCTAAACAGACTGATATACAGGCCAAACCCTGTTCTAATAATCCACCGAAAGTGAAGAAAACCCCAAGGGTGGGATCTTCCAGTCAGTCATCTACATCTACTCGTGATTTTCTTATTGATCCTGGCATCGGACTGTATAAGGTATGTTGTCTTTAGAATTCTTGTTGTGAATATACAGATATCTGTTATCCTCAGGTTGTTGTGAATAAGTATATTGATTGCCATTTGAAAGTAAAGATTGGGCTTTATTTTTTAAACTGTACATACACATTTTACATATACAGTCTAAATAATAAAACAAATGCCTGTATAATTCTATCAAGGTTAAAGAGTAGAATGATGCTAGTTCCAGTTTAAAGCCTCCTGTGTGCCTCTATCAGAACACGTCTCCCTCTTTCCCTAGGAGGTAAACTACTTGTTCTGGCTTTTATGATCATTTCCTTGTTTTTCTTTAGGGTTACTAATGCATGTGTCTCTAAACAATGTTTTGTTTTGCCTGTATTTGGATTTATGTACTGGAATTCTACTTTTTCTCAACTTTGAGAGATTCTCATGCATAGAACTGTATTTTATTTTTTATTTTCATTATTCCATTTTATTAACATGCCACAATATATTTATCTAATCCATGGTTATTAGATATTAGGCTGTTCCCATTTTCAGCTCTTTTTAACAGTTCTACTTTGAACCTTCTATGTGTAATTTGGTGCATGTGTTCAATAATTTCTCTAGGAATTTTTACCTGGAAATAGAAGTGCTGGTTGTTCACTCACAGGATATCGCCAAACTGTTTTGTTCTCTTGGTCTGTTCATCTGTCCCTGTGCCCATACTGTACTACGTACTGTAGCACTGTTTTGATATCTCCTTTTTCTCCATCTCCTATGTTTAATTCCTCTATGGAAAGATGCAGATCGATAAATATGGAAAGATTCAAGAAAATCGGCAAAGAGCTATATTTCAAAAGTAACTGGCCTAGGTGGCTACACTGATGAATTTCTTTAAATCTATACAGAATAGATAAATATGGTGTTACCTAAATTGACTCACAACATAAAAAAAAGGAAATCTCCCATTGCTTTGTAAATTTAGTGTAACAGTGATACCAGAAAGTGACAGAAAGCACAATAGTATTGATATGTATATTGATGTAAAACCTGTTATATTTAGCAAGTAGAATTATAACTTTAAAAAGAACATAATACTTAAATCAAGTATGGTTCATCAGGAAGCAGAATAGTTTATTAGGAAGTGTTTTAATATAATTCCCATTAACAGTGGGAGCCAATTAACGCTACTGTTAATTTAATATCTTTTTAGAAGTGCTAGCTAATATAGACAGACGGGAAAACAAAATGTAAACATTGGAGAAGGCAAAGTTATTACTTATGGATACCTGGAAAAGCTGAGAAAATAAACATTAGAGCTTTATGAGCAATCAGTACTTAAATTTAAATTCCAGTAGCTTTCCTTGCTACAGTCATTTAGTACAGGAAAAAAAAATTGCAGTAACAACTAAGTTTGGAATAAACTTAACAAGATATGGGCAAGTTGTATATAAATTAAAACAGCACTTTATATAGTTCTCACAATTCAGGTGGAATTGTGAATATTGAAAACGCACTTGAATTTGTCTACATCACCCATTGATTTAATCCCTCTTTCAGTTATTACACTAAGTTGCTATTTCCTTGCAGTTTCCTTTTTAAAGAAACGTTATTTTCAAAGTTTTAGATATATAGCATAACTGGGAAGATATTAACGATTTTTGAGTATTCTATACCCAGTTTGTCCTGTTATTAATCTTACATTGGTATGGTACATTTGTTATAATTACAAACCATATCTCCTTAGTTTTTACCTAAAGTCCTTTTTCTGTTCCAGAATTCTATTTGGGATAACTACATTACATTTACATTAGTGTTGTACTACATAGTTGTCACATCTCCTTGGCTCCTCTTGGCTGTGACAGTTTCTCACACTTTTTGATGACTTTGACAGTTTTGAGGCATACTGGTCAGGTATTTAGTAAAATGTCCTATTAGGGTTCATCTATTTGCCTCATTATTAGACTGGATTTAAGTATTTTGGGGGAGGAAGACTATATAGAGAAAGTTGTTTTCATCATATCATATATATAGGAACATGTACTGTCAACATTCTGTTTACCAATTATAACAGATTTAACTTAGTGGTAAGTAGTTACTTATCACTGTTGATGTGAACCTTAGTCACCTGGCTGAGGTGTTCATCAGGTTTCTTCACTGTGAAGTTACTCCCCAGCCCCTGCTCCCTATTCCATACTGTATTTGAGATGAAGTCATTTTTGCACCCCGCACTTAAGGAGTAGGGAGTTAATTACTTCTTCCATGAGGGTAAATTATCTACAAAAATTATTGAGAATTTTTCTACATGAGAGACTTGGCTCTTTTCCTTCACTTATTTATCAAATCATTTATTTACATAAATATGGATAATTTCCCCCCTACATCCCTTTGACATACACTTATTTTGTTTTTTTTTTTTATTATTCTTGTAGTTGTTATTGTTTGGTTTTTGTTAAAGCACTTTCTGGCACTAGGCTTGTCTTGTATATTTCCTGAAATCCTGTCCTGAAATCAATCATTTCACTAAGGAGTCTTGGTTCCTTTAATTGGAGAATGGTATTTGAAACCAAGCCTAACTCTAGGTATGCTCCTTGCTACTGGGGTATCATTACTTTTAGGGCTCTTAGTTGACAGAGCAAGAAAACATGTATTACTCCTCCTTTATATTTATATGTCCATAAATATGTAACCACTTGTAATTTAAATTAATCTTACATTATTTTTAACTTTTTGGTTAAGAGCAAATAGTTTAGAAGCTGCTACCTTTGACTTGATTTGTTTTGAGCAGTGAAGGTATGAATTTGTTTTCATAGGAGGGCCGGCTGTTTGAGATTAATCAAGGTTAAATAGTTCTAGTCAATTTAAATTCTGTTTAGTGCAGATCTCAAAACCTTGCCATCTTCCCTCCCCCCCCAATTTGATTCAGAATAGAGCATCATAAGAAACTACTTCCAACACTGCATCTTTGCTTTTTATTTTCAGTGTTAGTGCTTTGGCTATCTGCTTCTAGTACCTAACTTTTTTAACATCTCTTATATTTCATATTAATAAGTAGCACTAGATGTTAAGGACTTTAGCTTTGTCATCAGATTTAGTTTCAAATTCCAATTTAGCCAATTCTGAGCTATACAAATTTGGCAAGTAAATATCATATCGTCTCTCTTCATTTAGAAACACACTTGAAACCTGGCACTTAAATTCTCAAGTCTACTATTCTTTGTAAAGTAATATGTTTAGTCAAAGTAGCCTTTTTTGTTGAAGAGTCTAAAACAGTTTTATTTTCCTTTTTCTTTTTTTAATGAAGCTCAGAAATTGTCATAGGCATTTGAAATGTTGACTAGTGACCTTTTTTACATATAGAACTGCTTATTTCTGGATGATTTAGTCGTTAAATGAATGTTTGAATATATAGCATATCTTTCTATTAGGTATTAGAAATAGAGGTAAGCAAGTCATATTTTGTCCCCTGCCTTTGTGGAATTTTATTAGACATTGACTTTTTGGCTGACTTGAAAATTCTTAGGAGCTGCTACATTTTAATTACTTTGTTTTGAATTTGCTTTAAATTTTGCCTGTTTTCTTTAGAGCAAGTCTCTAAATAGTATATCATAATTCCATTAAGTTGTTCCTGGAACACTTAAAAATTGGGAGTTTTTGTTGTTGTTTTTTGCCTTTATCTTGAATTCTTGCATGTCACTTTTGCTTTGTAAAGGTTTTCCTTTTATAGACATAGAGCTTTCTATAATTAAAATTTCTTTATAGATAAGCAAACAAATTTGGGGGCCTTTTGCATAAAATTTTCTTTGGACCTCATGATAAACAGGTGCAAAAAGTGAATTTTCAAATTAGCTTACTCAAAACTGATGTAGATGAACATTTAAACTTAATACATTAAAACGAAATTTTAATCTGAAATTATTATCCAGTATCATTCTTCTTTTGCCCTATATGATAACTTTGAGCAACATTTGCTTAATTGCAGAGAACTTTTCCTTTACCATAAGGAATTAAATATCACTATCACATTTGCAGAGCCTGTGGAAGATTGTGCAGACTCTGGTCAATCTATTCCTGTACAACACAAATTGAATTACACTGACTGTAGGAAGTAATTTATTTTCTGTAACAAGGTGGACTTTTGAGACCTAAATTTATTTTAATTCTAGTTTTTGGGTATGGAGCTTTATATGACTTCCATTAGATCCTACTTTGAAAAGACTATCATCTTGGCCTAAATAGTATCTTTTAGAAAGATGATAGTAAGCTTTTAGGGTCTAGCTCTGTGTGTGACACTGTTAAACTTCTTACATGTTTTCTTATGCTCAGTGTAGGAAATGAAAGAGGAAGCTTAATAATTACTAAGTAGAAAATCATGGATATCTTAATATTTCCTGTCTTACCTGCAGTACAACTCTGCTTCTTGATATTTAAGCTTTCTGATTATGGAACTTAATAGACAATACAAAAAAGTAGAGTTTTTTGAAATATGAAGTCAGTGTCTGTAAACACCACCTAAGTTAAATAGTACCTCCAGGAACTTCCTTCCAGGAATACCCTTAATTGTAATTCCCTTCTCCCTCGTTGTAACTATTACTGAAGCTTCTATGGCAATCGTTTCTTTGCTTTTTGTTAATTTTATCCATTTAACAACCTCTTAAGAACTTTTAACCTGTGTGCACATCTGAATTTTCCTCTTTCTGAACTTTATGTAAATGAACCATATTGCATTTTGATTTGTAACTCTGAAGAAACATGGTACAATGAGAGAATCACGTTCCAAGTTGGAAAAACCTTTATCACCTTAGCTCCAACTTTTAGATGTGTTATCTCCTGGGGCCAAGTGTATTTCACTTCTGAACCTCATTATAAAATAAGAATGACTTTGTACTGTAATTATTAAAGGAGCTAATGTATTTAATGGTAAACTGCTAATGTGTCTACTATGCAGAGTATGGTAATGAGACTATATTCTTGAGTTTTAATGGGTCTTAGCATTAAACATGTTAATACTTAGTTGAAGGAGACAGTTTTGTGCTGTGACATGCTTGTTGGGTTGGCACATCAGATGGATTTTATAACTTAATCTCTAATACACTGCACGGTATGTATTTTATAAAGGCTGTGGCTGGGACAAGTTAAGTAATTTGGTTAAGGTTATACCTAGTAGGTGATAGACAAGGACAAACTTGTTTATCTGCAGAGCTGGTGTGTTTTCCACAGAACATAAAAAGTGCCTAGAAGTATACCCAGGGTATAATACATCCTCAAATATTTGTTCTGGGTATTTTATTTTTTAATGATTTCTTGTGTTCCATACTTTAGGATTATGTATGTATGTGTGTCAAATAATTGGACATGAAAGACTCATCTTTAAATGTGGCTATTTTTTTACATGACTTTTCAGCTCAAACATCCTCCCCCATTAATTGTGTTTTTTATGATATTTTGACTTTTTTTGGCGGGGGCATGAAACTTGCTGCCTGAGGATAGTCTCCCTCTTTCAGGAATAGCTAGGAAGAGACCGTAAATAACTTGTCAGTGAGCCCGCCTTTTGTATACAAACCAACCAATCTGGAGGCCACAACCCTAGCCATCTAACTCAACACACCAATCAATATTCTGTGCTGTAACCACCCAGGCCAGGTACCAGACAACTAGAAACCATACCTATAGCCCCAGAGCCTGCCAGTGTTATTCAGATTAGCCAGTAGTAAACTGTTTATCCACCCTGCCTTGGCATTTACATGGAGAATGTATTAGTCTCTAGGCTTTGCTTTCCCCTTGTTCCTTCTGACTTTTGACCAAACCTTGTGCTTCTCCTTTATGGCCCTGCATGGAATGCACCCTTCTCTTGGGAAATGTAATTATTCCAGTGGCATTAGTTTCTCCATGTTGTGAGTCACTTCCATAAATTAAAGGCTGGATGCAATTGAGACATTCCATCACCCCCACACAAATACACATATTCTATTGTCCTCTTTTGTTTTCCTGCTTTTTTATTGCTCATTTATGTCTAATTACATTTCAGTTCCTTTCTTTAAAAAATAGACTTTACTCTTTAGAACAGTTCTGGGTTCGCAGCAAAATTGAGGGAAAGGTACAGAGATTTTTCGTGTTATCCTCTACCCACATACATGCATAGCCTTTCTCATTATCAACATCCTTACCAGAGTGGTACATTTGTTGAACCTACATTGACACAACATCACCCAAAATCTGTAGTTTACATTATGGTATACATTCTGTGGCTTTGGAAATACTTTTCAGTTAATTTCAACTGGGTTACTATGGCAGTATCCTGTTTTCATGTTAATCATACAGGTTCATTCTCTTCTGAACCATCTCCTGAACCTAGACTTTACAAAAGAGCTGTAACCTCTTGCATGCAGTTTGACCCATTTAAATTTGGCCTAACTTAGTATATCTGTGTAATGTGTAGTAACTTTACTTTTGATTTTAAAAGCATTTTTTCACACAGTTTATATGCTTTATTATGAGTGGTTAATTATACTTAATAGAATTTGTACTTCTTGTTTCCAGTTATAACGGTTATTCAAATAATTAATGCCTTTATGAGCTAATAAGTTCTTATGTTTGTTTAAGCAATGGCAGTATTTTTAGATTCACTTAGGTTTCTGTTAACTCTAATTGTATTGCCAAATAGTAACTTATGCAGACACTAGATCTACATGCTAGTTTCTTATATCTGATATGAAAATTATTTCATTTGTACCTCTTACCGTTCCGTAGTAAGATTTATATTACTGAATGTAGTTTTGCTGATACCATTTTAGTATCAACTCTATGTTCCATTCTCTTCTATAATTGTGTAGTGCTATATGAAACCTCTTAATATTTTGCTTTACTGTGAAGGAGTAGTAGCCTCAGTTTATTCTGCAAATATGATAACCTTATCATTTTTATTTTTTGTTTTAACTAGTTCTGCCTATAAAAATGAAAGCCTTTAAACTTGTCATTGACTATTATTGGAAGAAAAAAGTTCACTTAATGCATGAGTTAATTTATGCAACATTTACCATATTCTATCTCTGATTATTTATGTCTAGCCTGGTTCACCCTTGGGTCTTTTCCATTTCACCTTAAATCTTCATTCTGATGTTACACTGAACCTTGTCTTTCAAGATGTTTCATTGCTACAACGTTTTTTATATAAAGCTCCTTCAGTAGACTATTGTACCTTTTGTGGTAGTGATAATTTTTGGTTTGGTGTGTATTACTTTTACCTTCTATATTATTAGCTTGGTGGTTTGAAACCTTATATGTTTAATACCTTTTTTCTAAGTTTGTCTTTTAACCTTTGAAATTTCTAGTTAACTATCTTGTCACTAAGCTTCAAGATACAGTGGCAAGAACATAAGCTTCAAGGTCAAGATATCTTCAAACCCTAGCTTTACATTTCATTAGCTTTCACTTGGAGCAGGTTAACTTGTCAGCCTTTGTTTCCTTATCTTGTAAAATAGGAATTATTATTGAGGTTATTACAGTTAGACAAACCTAAATAAAAGAACCTTGCATCGTATCTGGCATATGAGTATTTGGCTTTTATTATATTCTGCCTCCTCACCCCTGCTGCATCTGTCAGAATTCTTTTGGATACCTTAAGTGGTCTCTTACATCTTCAGGAGGAGCTGGCTTGATTAGGTGATGATCTAGTATTAGTGATGGCGGTTTTTTGTTGTTGTTTTTTTTTTCTTTTAGGAACTTAAAAAAAAAACAGTCAAAAGGACATCTTTTGGTTATTGCTTCTGAAAGGGTCTTGACCTTTAGATTAATTTTCTCAGAATATTTTAGGGGAGGATTTTTTTTTTTTTTGGTAACTCTTAACTTGTGTTGTATTCTGTTTTCCTTTTGTCAGATTGCACGATTTAATTCTGGATCATCCCCTAGACTTGACTACACCTGTTTTGCACCTTATAGTTCTGTTCTTTTTGTTTTACCTTTGTTCTTTGAAGTACTAAGTAATGCATTTGTTAGTGAGTTACTAACTGGTGGTAGAACTTAGCCTGTTTTATTTAGATGTATTCACTAGATTCTTCCCTTTGTACATGTACATAATTCCTTCATTTTTGTTTTATTTCCTGTTTAATACTTAACTTATAGTCAGTCCAACCAGAAAACAGCAATCTTTAGGAATCTGAAGAAACTAATGGAACAAATTAATAATATAGTCATAACATTTTAAAGTTTAGCTTTTTTTTAGTGACATTCTCACTGAATTTCTTGCCAGAACATTCTCAGTTACATAAGAATTATACTTTTGAAAGTTTAATGTAGACATGGGAGTAGTTAGAGAAAACATTTTCTTCACTGAAGGAAATTTGGAGCAAAGTTAATTTTCATACTAGGAAATAACAGATTTGATCCAAAAAAGAATAGTTTTAATCTCATGTTTGAAATAACTTTAAGTATAAGTAGCTGTAAATATGGTTAACCATGATAACTATAATAACGTGAGTTATGTTAAGGTTTTTGAAGCCGTAGATGAAATTAAGCTTCATTAACTCATTTTAAACTTTTTTAGGTAAATGAATTGGTGGATGCCAGAGATGTCGGCCTTGGTGCTTGGTTTGAAGCACGTGTACATAGTGTTACTAGAGCTTCTGATGGACATTCACGTGGCAAAACTCCACTGAAGAATGGCAGTTCTTGTAAAAGGACTAATGGGAATGTAAATCATAATTCCAAAGAGAACACAAATAAATTGGACAATGTACCCTCTACGTCTAATTCAGACTCTGTTGCTGCTGATGAAGACGTTATTTATCATATCGAGTATGATGAGTAAGTGCTCATGCTATTGAGGACTTCATTCATGTTTTTGTTTATAGAAGCAAAGCCTTCCATTTCAAGATTGTTTTCAAATAATAGCCTTTTTGAAGAAATCATTCAGGGGTCTGTTCAGTCTGTTACCATTTATTTGTTTTGTTTGTTTAATGGTTTTAATATAATAAGGGCTTTTTAACACTCAGTCATATCTGGCTTCTAAGTGGTTTCAGTATCTTAATACCTGGCTTAATTTAATATGTAAGGGTTTCTTTCTCTTTCTCCCTCTATTAGGTTTTTGATATTTATTTTAATATTTTAGAAAATATGTAATAACATTTAGATGAATAGCTGTTAGCATGAGGTTGAAATATTTTTTAAACAACTTGAGATAATTCATATTCAGTGTATTCATTTAAAGGGTATAGTTCACTGTTTTTTAGTATATTCACAGGATTGTGCATTACCACAACTACCATTAGAACATTTTTATCTCCCCCACCCCACAAAACCCATACCAAGAACTTGCCTTGATTCTAACACTGACTTGTTTTCTTTACCTGTTTTCAAAATCCTATTTAAAAGTTACAATTGGGACAGATTTAGTATTTATTCAGCACACTAAGTGAACTTAAGCCCTCAGTCAAATGATGCTTTAATATGAATAGAAAATATACTGCCAAGTGCTTTATGAGTATGAGTTTGAGATCCTAAAGTGGTTGTGATTTTTTTCCTACAACAAAATGGTATAAAAGACTTTATCAACTCAGGATTTTTCAGGATACCTAGATAATGGGTCAAAAGTAGATGCCCTTTGATTTTTTACTTTTCTAATACTTCTTAAATGGTTGTGGCTAACTTGCCAACATAGCTTATTTCAAATGAGCCATCTTGCTTTTTACCATAGTAGATGGTAATGGAACCAACAGCTAGAATGAATATTAAGATCTGGGATTGGTCAAGACTGGCAATATTGGTAAATTGAGGCTGAGATAATTGGTGTGTTGATAGCAGTCAGTCTCTGGGTTTCTTAACATCATGGCAAAGAGGCAAGATACTGTGGTAGTGGGGGACTTTAGCTGTCTGCATATCTACTGTCAACAAGAGAGTTCTTGATTTGCTTTGAGTTTTATTTCTTTGAGAACAGAATAGTTAGGAAAATGACCTGCAACCTGATTCTATACTGGGAAATAAAGGAGTTATTGTTTGGCAAAAAATATTGGATGAAATTGCACAGCATAGAGATGGAGTAAAAAACTTTAAACACTAAATAAAGGTTTATTAAATCTTTGCAGTTTTAGGGGCTCTTAGTTTTGGAATAAGACCTGCCAAGGGATAAGCCCAAGTTTGATATAATATTAAAGCACACAAATCACAGTACCTGAGTGTTTATTTTTTGATGAAAGAGAAATTTATTTAGAAGGAATGTTGATAAAACCAACATGAATGAGAGGACTAAAATGATCTGACTTAAATAATTTTAAATGATGAAATTAAATATTTCACTGATGGCAACTTAAAGATATGATAACTTAACTTTCTTTGAGAAATGAAAAATAATAGAACCTTAGTGGTAGGTAAATCATTCATACCTTTAGAAAGAGAAAAAGACTATGTAAAATTAACTATGAGATAAATAAGATAGATAAGCTTCTAAATAAAAGTCCCACATAACAAGAGTGGTATAAGTACTTAGAATTATGGTGACCCAATATGGGTGTGATAACATCCTGTTAAAGTTTCATTTTTTGTGGTTATTGGAAAAGTAAGTTTAAAAAAAAAACTATTGTAAAGTACATGTTGTTTTCAGTGAGTTATTAGACAGGTTCTTACTTCCTTGGAGGGTGCATTGAGGAGAGCTTGAGGAGTAATGGCTTATGCAGTAGAAAGAGAGATTTTTATTGAGTAGTAAGTTGCAAGTGAGTCAGTGGTATATGGCTATCAAATAGTTATGTTGCAAGGATGTTTTATTAGAAGATATCTAGAACAAGTCCAGTGATGCTACTGTTGTACTGGGCTGGTTATTCCCTACATGGAATATTGTTTTTCATCTCCTATGTTTTAAGAACAATACCAACACGATCTGGTGCATCTTCAGAATAGAACCCAGAATGTAAAAATGTACAACCATCATGAAGAGTAGCTGAAGAAACTAAATACTTAGCTTGAAAAGACTTGGATCATGATAACTTCCATATTTTAAAAGCTCTGTTTAGAAGGAAGTTCTATACAACATAGAAGGTAAGATTCTAGTTAACTTAAATTTCCTACCAGTCAAATCACTGAAGATAGAGAAGAATCTGTCCTGAGAAGTAGGCAGGAAACAAGCATTGACCATCTTCCAGCATAGACTGTGAAAATTAGTAGAAATGTTACATTGCGAAGAGAATTTATAAGGTTAGAATAATTGGATTAGATGCCTTCCGACTTCAGTATAACTTTTATTTCCAAGACAGTATTTCTCAGATAACTTTTTGCACTTTAAATTACTGTATGGACTTTAAGTACTTATAGGCAGTCATCCCAATCCATTCATAATACTGATTAAGTGTTATTATTACCCTCAATGAACTAATTTCATTTTTCTCCTACCTAGAGTAAATTGAAAGTAATCTCTGAAAATAAATTGAAAACTAATCTCCCTCATTAATAATCGTATCTCCACAAACCTGAGTGCAGCAGTGCAATTTGAGCAAGCTGTCGTTTAGCCAAGGCAGGGAGGTATTGTATATGGAACCAGGGAACTTGCCTCAGGAATTCTTTGGGCTATGCAACATTCGACAATTTTAAAGTGACCGACAGATCTAACATGTTACCAAACCAGATGAATTCTCAGTCTTTGAAAGGAATGTCATTAAAACAATTGCTGGCCCAGAACAAGATAAATAGGTATATATACTCTTGTATCCTCAATCCCCAGTCTAACCATAGCAGAATTAAAAACAATTTTTAATCTCTGAGAAATGATAGGTGTTACACATTTATATTACTAGATAGAGGTGTTTCAAAAACAACCCTCAAAAGGCCAAATAAAATCTGGTAGTGAACATTGTTTTGAAATATAAAGGAAATCATTTATTTCTCAATTTTTCTCCATTTTTCCTCAGAATTACAGATGTAAACATTATAAGTTCATAAAAATCACTTTATGTTAAGAGATTAGTTTGAAATGTTTTTTGAGTTTTATTATAAGTGTCTCTTTTCTGTAGATTCTGTGATGAACACAGACTAAATTGTTGAGGGCTTCTTGTGAAGATTTTATCAATCATAAGGCCTAGATTAGGCTTGTCGGCTTTGATTCATCTTAACTGTAAATAGTATAAAGCAAATGTGGAATTAACATCAAAGTGCATAGTAGAAAGTAGATATTTGTGGTGTTTTCTTCCTGATTGCTATTCTGTACCACTCATCTGTTGTCACCTTTGTCTTAGCAAGGGCCTTGTATTTTTAGAACTTAGTTAATCTAGTAAGTACTTGAGGAGAAAGAGTTGGCAGTAGAAATATTTAGACTTTAGAAATTTAGATTCCAAATGACTTTTAAGTCCTCCTTAAGGCTTTTAAAAGCATGACATACATAGTGGACATACACAACTTGGCTGTGAGGAGAGCTACCTTTTTTCCTGCCGTTACAGGAGAGAGACCATACTCGATTGAAACCTCTATTTTTAGTGGTATTTTGGACATAAAAGGGAAAGTATTTAGAAATGAGCAAATGTAAAGGTAATACAGGCAATTATAAATCATGCAGTGGTTGAGTGGTCAATTAAAGGGAGAGAACATCAAATATTACCTTATTTCATAGTAAGCTTGTACTGTATACTTCCATAGCTTTCTAAAAAGTTGAGTTGATTCCCATCAGTTCTTCTCTCTATAGTTATTAGTTTAAAACTTTCGAGAGCCCTAACATCTGAATTCACAAAGCTATGATTCTGGTCTGATAAGAATAGAGACCCTGAAACCATTGTGATGAAGAGAAATGATGTTAACTAAAAGAAAGAAATAGATTTAGGAAAGGACAATTATTTCCTTAGCATTTCCAGTAGTTTAATATGTCTATGGCATAACTTACAGCGATTTAGATTACATTAAATCTTGTGTGCCAGACTCTGTGCTAACTTTTTATGTGCGTGTTCATGGACTTTTTAGCATCAATATAATGTTAGTTACATTAGCTCCCATATGAAGAGACCAAAGCTTAATTATCTAAGTTGCAAAAGTTCACATCTATTAAATGATCTTATTCCAGAGCCCCAGAGTTAACCAATATGCAATATTGCCACTCAGCCTAAACAGGGTACATGTAATTGGTAGTAGCCTACACTTCTGTTGCCGTCAAATGTTGACCATTTTGTATGACCTCTAAAGACTTGCTCTAGATGTTTTTTGGGATTTAAAGCAGTCAGCACACTTACAGCTTCTTCTGTTTGGTTAAACCCTAGTTATGTAAGCAACTGAGGCCACCCTATTGAATTTACTCTTTATACTTATCACTTGGCTGCTTTATTAGCAGATAAAGGCTAAAATCTTTATCCTGCTTTTGTACTAAAACATCTGTTCTCAGTGGACTTTAGTTTAGATTCCTTTTAATTAGCTAGCCTAGTGATTCTCAACCCTGGCTACACATTAGTTGTCTAGGAAGGTTTAGAAAAATAATAGTGCAAGGACCTACCCCTAGAACTTACGGTATAGTTGATCTGAGGGACTTCCAGGCATTGGTGTTTTCAAAAGTTCCCCTGTGCTTCTAATGTACAGCCATGATTGAGAACCACTGTCTTAAACCAGTGGTTCTCAAGTATAGTTTGTGGTTGGCAGCATCAGCATCACTTGTTAGAAATGCAAGTTCTTGGGCTCACTTTCTTCGTAATAAATCAATCCCTGGGAGTGGCCCAGGAATCTTTTTTAATAAGTCCTCTGGGTAATTGTGATGCACACTCATGTCTGAGAACCACTCATTGATAGATTGCCTTTGGTCTAGTCTTATCAGTTGAGCAATATTGGAGAGAGGGGTTGATAATGATAGTTCAACTAAATATAGTAAATATATTTTATTAAAGGCTAAAGATGATATGTAATACCTGATGAGTATGAATATCCATTATTGTAGTACATCTTTAGGTGGTTTATGGGTTGTTGATTTTTTTTATTTTGTATCCACATAGACAAAATTATTAGCAATAAGTCTTTTTCTAAAAGAAATTATATTTCATTCAAGCTAAATGATCTGTATGTGGCATTAAGTGAGGGACCATTTCTTACTATGCAGTTTTTATCTGTACTAACTTTGCATACAAAGCAATGTTCATAATGTGTTTATGGTGAATTTATTATGTGTTGGTAAATGCTTGAGTGGGGAAATGTACTCTGTAATGGTTGAATATTTGTTCTGAGGTCTAGTCCTGGTTTTTCTGTTAAATTAGGCTCTTAAATAAACCAGCCAGTCTTTCTAATCTAAGCTTTCTGAATTGGATATAGTGTTAAACAAGATCTCAAAATCTCCCCTAATACCTTCTTGCTTCTAAAGATTCAACATGTACCTTTAATCTTACAGGCCAATTGAAAAGATGAATATGGGAATATTGTTCTTGTTAGTGATTTGCCTTCTTCAATTGCTTTATTAAATTTAGTGGCCAGTTTAAAGATCTTGATTTATAAAATTTAGCTGATTTCTATAAGAAAATTAAGCTAGAAAACACCTAATCTGAACAAGGACAGATATATTTAAAGAAGGAAAATGCATATGGAAGTTATTTGTCTGTTGTATCTTAATGAATGTTGCTAAGCAAAGTTGAAATCTTTAAACATGAGTAAATTACTGCTAAGAGTTTTCATAATGACGTGAAAATTACTATATGATCTTCCATGCTCTATAGTGTTCACATTAAAATAGAATTGTCAGTTTACCTAATCAACAAAGATTCTTTTTGTTGTGACTTTTTAGTAAATAATTCCAAAGTACCCTATTAAAAATATAGTAGCTTAATGCAGTAATTCTCTTGTTAAAATAACACTGTATGCCAGGTACTGTACAAGTACCTTATTTGAATAGCCTCATGTAATCCTCATTTAAATACTTAATGAAATCGACACTTTTTATGTGTAAAGTGGGAATAACTGAAATTTAGAGAAGTTAAGTAACTTGCCCAGTGTTGGACATTTAATTAGTAAATGGTAGACATGGATTGATAAAAAGACATACTTGCAACCACTCTACCAGACTCTCTCTTTTGAGAGAAGCATACTTATAAACTATTATAAAATGTTTACATAGACTATATAGGGTTGCTTACATAATTTAGAATTTTCTGTCAATCTCTCTATTTAACGATGCTTTCACAGAACACATACCTTAAACCAAAGGTTCTGTACCTGTCCATAAATGCCTGAGTGTTTTTTTCTGTGGCAAGAATCCTTAACTCATTAGTGTTGAAGAAATTTCAAACCAAATAGATTAAACTGCTGCTTTTAACACAGTGTCAGGGCTCTACCATGGTACTGAAATCAAATGCAGATGTCATAACAGCACTTGGGATTTGGAGGGTAACTTATGCTAGACTATAACTAAAAACTCATTTGGCAGATGTCTTAATATAATGTTATTATTGGTTCTAGCATTCTTTTAAGATTTTTCGAGATATTCTCAGCCTGCGGCACATGCTTTTGAGTAGCTTTAATTATGGCTACTGCCAGCAGAAGTCAGGGAATCAATTCTGAATTAAATCAATTAGTATATTTAGATAGTTTTTCCTATTAAGTAAAAAAATTGATTTTCTTGAATATATTGATATAGTGATCTATTTTTAAGAGTCCCAAAAATGTTTTGAGCAGTATCAAATGTAATAATTTCTAGGTTTTAATGAGAGAAAAGGAGATTTTTCTTTAATCAAGCCAAAGTGTCATGCTGATCTTGCATATAGGGATGTACAATGAGATATTTAATTCCAGAACATTGATGCAGTGACCAATTTTCCCCATTGCTTCTTGTTACTAACATACTTATTTTAAACCAAAACTTAGAATATTTCCTCTAACTTTCTATGACTTGCAACATTCTGAATGGATGATAATTAAAAGAAGGACCAAGAAAGTTAGGTCTGTGACCTTACCATTGCCCTTCTATTGTGTAATAAGATTACTTAGTGCTTGGAAAAATGACTTTGACAGATAACAGTTGATTTCACCTTTTTTAGAATCATATATTATCTCTTTACATTAGTGTTTCTGAAAAAGATGGTCAGCAACACTGTAGATTTACCCAGGTAAAGTGTTTAAAATGCAAATTCCTGAGGGACACCAAACCCACCCCCTCTCTCTGCATTGAGAGGGTGTGGGATAGGGTCCAGGAATCTGCCTTTCAAATAGGTACCCCAGCAGTGGCTTGTTAAGTATTTAGAGTACTGGTTCTCTTACAGGCTGTATAGTTCAGGCATTAGAATCAGAATTTGGTTTGAATTCAAGTCTTTGGCTTATTGGTAAGTTTTTTGTTTAGTTTGAACTCTTTCAGCTTTAATTTTCTCATCTATAAATATTTACCTGACTTACATTTTTTTTTCCTAGTAACCTTGAAAAGTACCCAGTAGTAATAGAATCAACTTACAGGTTTTTATTTATTTCATTAATAAAACCAGGTTGTTTTGGTAAGTACTCAAATGATACGGATTTATCTTTGGCATAGATATTTTTTAACCTAATTATGTTTTCACTATTTTCAAAATAGTTATCCACCATTGTTAATGTGTTTCAGAAGTGAGATTTATTTCCATGTAATTTGTAAAGTGCTAATGTAAGCAGTTTTAAGTAAGTTATTTTTGTCTGTGAGTGAGTTTACATTTAAGGTGTGAAACTTAGTAATGTTATCCATTAGAATAAGAAATGCTTTTTTTTTTTTTTTGCATGTGGTATGACATTAAAGATTTGCTAAACCTAGAACATGCCTCCAGAGAATGGTGTCCTTATTTAAGTGTATTAGCACCAGGAAGCCATGTTTTGAAGGAAGGTTTCAGTGATAACTACTTCGTTTAATACAGTTTGAGTCTTCTAAAATTCTTAGTTAGCTTATAAGCCACCCAAGGAAATGTAGTTTTACTGTTTTATAATAAACTTATTTTTAAAATAGTGCTTAATCAATTTTCCTGAAATTTAATTTTCCAGACTTTACCCAATGATCATTTTGTTTTGTCAATTAAAAACAAAATTGGTTTTAGCCAAGATGTCACACAGTTAAGGATAATCAAAAGCTTGTCCTCTGAAGGATAGTTCTATAAGACATCCATAGAATATTTGGAACAATCAAAGTGTTACTGGGGAAACTTAAGATTAGGGATATTTAAGGCTTATCTGATAATATAGACTTTATAACACCAAAGTAGTTCTCAACTCTCAGGGATGCAAAGTAGCCACACTAGAATAATTTCTTATACCTGTATTAGAATAATACCTTGACTTCAGGTTCAAAGAACAAGAAGTCACATAATACAAGAGAAAGAAGGACCCTATTCTTATCCTTCCATAGATATAAAATTGGCCCTCAGCATAGTATAGGTAAAATTGGCCTTGAGACATTCCTACCTCTCTGTGCTTCAGGTCTTTGGGGATATCTTGAGCTCTTATTTTAGAAGTTGTTCAAGCTTTCATCACCTCCCAAAATGTTTCATACAGTCTCCTGCACAGTTTTCCTCAGTGCAAATGCTGGAGGAAGTCAGCTGCTTATTAGACCAGTTTGCACTGGTTCTCCTCAGCCATACATTAAACCTCTTGGGACGGGGGGAATACAGTGTGTTGCAGATTGCTTATATTTAAAAAGACTTGAGTAGTGTTATAATTAGCAGTTGAGCAAGCTACAGGGTTTTCATTTTTAAGAACACCAAAAACAATCTTTAAAAAGCCTTTTTCTTATTACCTCTGCATAGAATTCTATGTTCCCATAGATCTAGAACTATCTAGATCTAGGCTTCTCAAGGAAGGAGAGGAGATGGCAGAATGGGATCTTTTTGCAATACAGTGGTCATAGTTTATTATATTTTGTTAAGAACTTTAGTTATATAAAAGCAGACTTTTCTACTTAATGAGTTGCTTTGCTTATTTCCAAACATTGGTAGGCCTGGTATATTCCAGACACACTAAAGTTTAAACACACCTGTTTTTCAATGAAAACTTGCTGTTTTACAGTGTAAGTACTATGATAGAAATATGCACACCTAGCTTTTAGAGTACCTAGAGCTGAGTACAAGATAGAAGAGATATTTCTGTATTCCCGAAGGAGAACAAGATGCCAAGGATAAAGAAGTAGGAAGTAAGGGGTTCTGTTACCTGACGGTAGATTAGTACAGCTGGAGTATAGGATGTATACAGTGAGTAGTAAGAAATAAAACTAAAGGTGAATAAAGATTTCCAGTTAAACATGGCAGATTAAGATGCATGTTTGTTTCCACTCCTCCTTAAACCCTCCTAGAAGACAGTAAAAGAATAAATGCATAAACCCCCAAGGACAAAAAATGGGATAAAAATAAAAGACACAGAAGAGAAAACAACAAAATTTTGGAAGGTAAGAAACTAATGGGTAAATGACATCTAAGCAGGCCAGAGAAAGCTGAACCCTAAGGATGTGAAGCCAACAACAAGCAAGTGAATTGGCATTGAAGAATCTTTGGGAGGTTCAGGCCTTGGACTCACCAGGTACCTTGGAGGTAGGCATATGGAATAAAACTGAGAACAAGAGGATTGGTTATCTTAAATGAAAGAGCGTTTTAATCACTCCCACTCAAGGTTTAAACCAAAAAAGGAAGACATGATATTCAGGAAATAGGATGCAACATAAGAAGTAATGAAAGGAGATCTAACATTACAGCTGTGGGGCATCAGTAGACCTATGGAGCAAGCTGTGGAGGTTAGGATAGGACAGAAGTCTCTAAAAGGGACGTTTGATGTCCAGAAGATCAGTAGAGTACCTGAAATGTCTAAATGTAGAGTAGTTTTACAATTGACAAAATGGAGATAAATTAATAATGGGTACATAGAAAACTAGGAACTAAAAAGAACAGTTAAGCACTCAATGAAAAAGCTGCAGAAGAAAGGATGTAGTTAAAGCATACTTTTTTATTTAGCTGTGAATTCTATTTAGTCAACATGTAAAAAATTATTTTAAAATATTGATTTTTATAAATAACTTAGTTTGTATAATATACTTTAGAGCAAGAAAGATTGTTAATCATTGTTAGTTTGGATCTAGAGCCAGATGATCACAGTTTGAATCATGTCTTTGCTTACTCCTCTCTAAACAAATTTACTTCTCTGCCTCATCTGTAAAAGGTGAATAGAATAGCACCTACCTGTCCTAAGAGGAGTTGTTAACATATGTGAACCCTTGGAGCAGTACCTTATGTTAGCAATTATGAGGAAGAGGTAGATAGAGACACATGAACTGTATATGAGGGCTGGGTAGAACAGTTTAAAAGGCAAAGTATAAGTGTGTTACATAAAAATATGGAGGTAAATAAAAGAAATACCTAAGAATTGAAAATGATTGCATCTGGGGAACAGGAGTCAGGAGTGTAGTGTGGGCTAGGGCAGAGGTTATTGGTCCTCATTGTAAGCCATAAGTATTAACTTTTTAAATTTTATGCATGTGGGAAAAACTTCAAAAAGTAGAGCCTTTTGTTTGGCTTTTAACTTAAATCACAAACCATTTTATTTTTTTGTAGAAGTCTTTAAACACTTGCAAAGTCTGAGAGAACAGTGTGATGAACCCATTGCCTAGCTTCAAACATTGTGAACTCCTGGCTAATCTTGTTTGATCTATTGCAGCATCTCCAAGTACCACTGGGCTATTTTGAAGCAAGTCCCAAACCTGATACCATTTCAAGCAGAAATGGCTTTATATCTGGCCTTAGCAGCTATAGTAGGTACACTGCTCAGAATTCCCTTCAAGCTGACCAGCTACAAGGAATGAATGCAGTTAGCTGAGCCAGAGCACTTTTGAGATCTCCACGTTGTTCAAGCCAAGGCCACATTCTTTTCCTGGTATCCTACAGCCAGTGACTAAGTGTGGCAGCAGTTCTAGGGCCTGGCAATTTCTGCCCAATGTAAGAGCCTGTGGTCACTCTCTGCATCAAAACTCACCATTGGATTGGCCAAGTCTTTGTCAGACTTGTACCACACTCATGTTTTCTCTGCCCAACCCTTTCTTTCCTCTCCTTTCGAAGACCAGCATCATGGTCTAAGGGCTTTCGCTACCTAGTCCTGTTTTTTCCCCCCTATCTTTCTTTCATAGGCTTATTTTCATCTTGACATCTCAGAGCATTCAACTGATGAATAGCTAAAAAGATTCTTTTTAAAGTGTATAGAAAAGAGCTAACATATTAGACGTGACACTGCTATTTTTTAAAAGGCCATTTTGTGTGGTTGACCATTGACTGGTGTTTGGGAACTTGGCTTTCAAGAGGGTATTCATCATTCCCTGATAATGGCTCACTGTGCCTAAACTGTTTGTGTAAACTATATGGTTTATGCTGAACACCTGCTTCTGAAAGTCTGGAATTTTGTTATGTGCTGGGCAGAGTGCTTATGTGACCAGCCCCCCCCCAAAAAATCTTGGGTATTATTTCACACATTATTATAATTTGTTCCTGGAGAAATTTAGCATGTTTTATGTGACTCCTCTGGGAGGATTCTTTTGAGTTTCTTCCTGATTTTCTCTGGACTTCACCCCGTGTACCTTTTTCCATTGCTGATTTTGCTTTATATCCTGTTACTGTAGTGAGTCATAGCCATTGGAACAACTATATACTGTCCTGTGAGAACGAGCCCTTTGAGTTCTCACAACAAATCACTAAACCTGGGGATGAGCTTAGGGACCTTAACACATTAAAAAGAAACTCACATGAAAGATTCCTTATATCAAATAACCAGTCGATGTTCAGACTTCTTCAGTTCTCTTTTTAATACTTAGGTTCAAATAATAAAAAACAAGATCTACCCATTACATTTAATTATTAGGTTAAATCTCAACCAACAGATTTCCCCTACTTTTTTTTTTTTTGCTTGCTGTTTGAGGTTTGATTGAATTCAGATTATACTATTTGATAAGACAAGTTGAGGAATGGTTTATCTATTGTATGGCATTGGGAGGTGCATAATAACATGCTTCTCTTTTGTGGTAAGATTTTGGGGATTGTTAACCTGATTCATCCATTATGAAATTTGCTACCAGCTTTTAATAGTTTTAGCAGCTATTAATCTTTACCTAGATCCTTTGTTTCATTGAATGTTGCAAAAATGGTGATACCTCATTCAATCTTTCCTTCGAACTTTTTCAGTGTTTGGAATAAGTAAGTTCCCTAGTATCCTTAAGAAATTAGCCAGTAGATTTTTGCTTTTAAGTATAATGAACTAATGTATTTTAACACTTGGTTTAAACTACCTCAGTTCCATTTAGTGCCCAAATTGTCCCATCTCTGGCCTGTGGAGGCTCCTTCAAGTTGAACCTGACAGCATACTTTTTGAGGGCTTTGCATTCAGGTACAACAGGGTGTCCCAAGCTGTTTTTCTACTTCCTGCCCATGCCTGGATTCAGCCATTTCTTCAAGAAATCCTAGTCCTTTTTAGAGATGTATGTACAGCATATAGTCTGGGCTGCTCATTGATAATTGCTTGATCATGTTTCTAGGTCTTCTCATTGGACAGCTAGGAAATTCTCAAATATATCATAGATTTATATTGACATTTTCAATTTGGAGTTTAAGGGTTATAATTTAATCTCTTTAACCTATTTTACCTTGAAAAGCATGATTCCTATTAATAACACCATTGATTTTCTTTACCCTCCTCATGGTAGTTTCAGATGAGCAGTACTAATATTGCAAACAATATGATTACTGAAAAGTTTTTTTGTTTTTATTTTTGCTTTGTCTTTAGGAAATAACTCCATTAGGGATGTACAGTTTATTTAGTATATTTTTGTGTCACTTGTAATAGTTCTCTTTGTAGTTGAGCCACCAGTTGTGTACTTCTGTTTCATTTTGCTTTTGATTTTTAGGAATTTCTTACATTTTGTTAGTTACAATCACATTTTGTTTTGTAATTATTAAACATTGCATGGTTCTATAGGTAAATCTCCAAAACAAGGTACATTCAGAAAAATAGTGTGCCCATCTAGGTTCCTCCTACCCTGTTTCTTAATCGTAACTGTTTATTTTGGATTATCCTTCTGTTTCAAAACATAAGTGTCTATTATATACAGTCATATATATATATATATATATTTGTATGTGTACATATGCAAGTGTGTGTGAATATATTTGTATTTCCACACATACTCATTAGGTAAAAAGTAGCACACTGAAACACTTGTGTCTTGCTTTTTTTGTGTTAATACATCTCTTCATATATATCACTCCATAGCAGGTATCATATTCTTTTTTATAGGAGCATAATACTTCATTGTATAATTGTACCCTATGTTTTAAGTGGTTTTCTACTGTGGACATTTGATTATTTCTAGTCCTATTACAGAAAATATAGCCTTGTATATGTGTCTTTTCATGGGGATTTTTATTTATGTTTGGGATGGATTCCTAGCAGTGAAATTCCTGAATTAATAGAAATATATAGGCAATGTTGCTGACTATTCCCAAATTCCCCTCTATAAGGTACCACTTTATAGTTCCATCAATATTATATGAGAATACCTATTTTCCCATAGTCTATAAACTTCACAAACTCCAAACTTCACAAAATAAGTAGATCTGTGCTTTAGGATCTTTGGCAAAAGTATTCTGTGGACTGTAAGGTGTGATCCTAAAGACCGACAGATGTGTTGGGCCTTAAGTAGAATTGGAGAAATTTAGGTCTTCAGTAAGGAGGTATAGTTACATTAAAGAAGTGTTAAAGGTATAGCATAAGGAGGACTTAGTAACTAGATAAAGAGATTATGAGGAGTTGGGGATAACACCTAAATTTTTTAGAGTATGGAAAGTTTCCTCTAGAGAATACTCATGCTCAGTAGATTATGGGTTGGGGGAATTCCATCATGGACACCTTGAATTTCAGGTGCTTCTGAGATATCTGTTAGAAACATAGTTGGATATATGAATCTGAAGAGAAAATTTTGGGTTAAAGTGGAGCTTTTGAGTCATCATTCTGTGATATTAAGATATGTGTAGATGAGTCTACGGCCGTGCTACCCTGAGCATGCCTGACCTTGTTTGATCTCAGAAGCTAAGCAGGGTCAGGCCTAGTTAGTACTTGGATGGGAGACCACCTTGGAATACCACATGCTGTAGGCGTAAAAATATATATATTTAAATTTTAAAAATTTAAAAAATATTAAGATAGGTGTAGATGAAGGTACTCAGGAAAATAATAGTAATATTTGAGCATTTAGCATGTTTTTGACATTGCTGAGTAGTTTATGTGCTCCTTCCATGTGTTTTTACATAGCAATTGATTTAACATCTCTAGCTAGAATTAGAAAAATATGCTTCATTTTCATGACTTATCTTTTACAGACTTACTATTTATATAAAGAGTATATTTACATATACTTTACAATATGATTCTGTCCTAAAATCATACAAATTTAGTTCCAGAGCAAACATAGCTTAAATTGCTGTGCTCTTATGTATGGAAGGATTTATTTTGCCTTATATATATATTTTGTCTTTATATATAATTTTAATACTTAGTTCAAGTTCTCTACTTTGTTCACAGTATTTCCATTCTTGGTATCTAATTTTGACAAACTTAAATAAATGGAGTTTTTCCATTGAAATATGCTTTTTTACTGTATTAAATATACAGAAATGTATGATGATGTCAAAATGTAATTTTCACATTACAGCTGAGGAAAGAATCTCATGTAAAAGAATAGTTTTCTATCCTGTGTGGCCTTATAATGAGTCAGGACACATTTACAACTTGAGAATTAGGAGAGCCTTAAAAGATCTATATTAACTTTTTTATTTGATAGGTCAGGAAAATGTTAGTTGTTTTCCTGACAGAACCAGTGTGAAACAATTTGAGTGTAAAAACACCAAGTGTTGGGCTAGAGACCTCAAAATTTAGGTTTGACCATTGAAAATGGAATTGAAATGAGAGAAGAGTAGAACCATAGATGTGACTTGGTACTTGCCAATTTCTTTAGTAGTATTGTTGTGATAATGACAAAATACTAACAATTGACATTGTCTTACCCCATTATATACTGTTTTAAGCACTTTATGAGTCTTCTCATTTTTATCTCAAAACAACCATACAGACTACAGTTAGTTAGCATTAGTTACATTTTACACATGAGAGATAGTCACAGAGAGATTTAGTAACTTTCCCAAGGATACACAGCAGGAAGAAGCTAAAATGAGAATTTAAACCCAGGCAGGCTGAAAACAGAATATATTTTAAGTGAAGATACCAGGATGATGATAGATTTAAAACCTTGTTATATAAGTTGAAATTCATTTTAAATGTTTTTGTTCGGGGGAGAAGATTCAGGGTGGCAGGGACATTTAGACTGTCAAGTATTAGGTCTTTTGTTGGAGGAAGTGTGTCCTGATAATCTTCATGAAACCTAGACATAGAATGAGTTCCAAAGCTTATCTTTGATTCAGTATTAAGGATCTTCTATGTAAAAGTTATGTGAAGACAGAATGACTTTTTTTAGTATTAAAACTGCTCCCTCACCTCTTATTGTTTGAGCTAATGTTCCATGGTTATTGGAAGGCTTGTGGTACAAGGGAATTAAGGCACAGAGAGGGTAAAATGGGCAACTTGCTTGTTCTGATATTTTTTTTCCAGCTAACTAAAAATTGAAGTGACTTGATTAAATTGGGTAAAGCTCCCACCTAGGATTAATATCCTTTCTAAATGAATTAAATATACTGTGAGAGTCCTCGGCTTGCATAATTCTTATTTGATTCAGAAGAACCAAGGCTAGCTGCTAGAGCTGCTTCTAACTTCAGGCTTATTTACATTTTGAGCAGACCACTCAGTTGGTTAAGGATTAATGATCTATTTCTTTAGTTTCTACCTTATTGATGCTATCACACTAGAGTATGATAATTGTTGTGTTTCTATAGCAGAATTGATTATCAAACTTGAGCATGCTTTAGAATTTCTAAGTGGATTTGTGAACATAGATTACTGGGCCTCATTCCGAGTTTCTGACTCAGTAGATCCAAAGTTGAGTCTAAGAGTTTGCATTTCTTACATGTTCCCAGATGATGCTGATGCTACTGGTCTGGCAACCACACTCTGAGAACCACTGCTATAGTAGTTTAGCCTGCCTCAATAGATTGAGCTTTCCAAAAGCACAAACCAAATATTCATTTATTTGTCCCTCTCTTACCAAGCAATACATAAAGATGACAGGTCTTAATTTTATAGAAACCATCGTGGACTGTTATATTTCTGTCTCTGGTCTATTAATACCAGAAATTAAACCTAAATTTGAGTAACTTTCTAAAGCTTTAAGTTCAGATCAGGTTTAAGTCTATGTTAAACTTACCTTTAGAAACAAAAAATTAAGATTCTGCTAGAATTCTTTTACTGGTTCTATTTTCTGATGCATACATTCTGGATTTTTTTGCCATTACTAGGGAGCTGGCTACATATAAGAACTAGGATTTTGACTTTTTCTTCTTGGAAAAATGGAAGCTATTAAAATGTATTGAATTCATGTTCTTATTGTTCATAAAGCAAATGGCAGAACTAGAACTGATTCCAAATTCAGGAAGAGCTTAGAATCTATTCCTATTAAAGTAATTCTTAATATTATAATAACTGGATGGTGCCATGTGGGTAACAGACTTATTGGAGGATCACTTCATAAATTATATAAATGTCTAACCACTGTGCTATACACCTGAAAATAATATAAAATGCTATTGATTTTCAGCTAACTGAAAAATAAAAATAATTTTTAAAAAGCAATTCTTAAACTTGGGTTAAGAAAATGAGGCAGAAGAACTGTGTATTTCTTTCTTTTTACCCATCCCTACTCCTCCCACCCAAGCTAAAAAGAATGTCTCACTAAGATTTTAGCAAGAATTATTTATCCTGGCAGTTAAAATCATGAACAAATAAGTGCCATTTAAGTTTTTTTATATGTTGCATATAATTTTAGTCTTTGGCAATGATCATAAGCATTGTTCTGTGATTCTTCTCTCTCTCCTCAGATATCCAGAAAGTGGTACTGTAGAAATAAATGTGAAGGATCTTCGACCACGAGCTAGAACCACTCTGAAATGGAATGAATTAAATATCGGTGATGTGGTAATGGTTAATTACAATGTAGAAAGTCCTAGTAATAGAGGATTTTGGTTTGATGCAGAAATTACTGCATTGAAGACAATCTCAAGGACCAAAAAAGAACTTCGTGTGAATATTTTCTTGGGGTAAGATTCTCTTCATGGATGCCATTTAATTACTGAATTAATCAAGGAATATAAATTTTTAGGTATTACACACATGTTCCTTAGTTTAAAAAAAAGGACTCTGAAATATGGATATTTACATAACAAAGGATAATTTTTAAAATAAGTTCTTGAGAATTTTTTATTAAGAATGGCCCTTAAATCTCCGTAGCTACTTTAATGTTTGAGATATATTTGAAAGCATCTTGGAAACAACTGAGTGTTTTGTTAGAGAAATCCTTGCTCACCTCACAGGATTCTTATCGATTAAACTAATATACAAAAACATTTCAGTAGCCATGGTTACTGTCAGGCTCTATGTTGATATCATAGCTGCGAGTGTTTGCCTAACCAGCTATATGCTGAACTTGCAAGACTATCTGAAAATTTTCTTCACAGTAATTTTCTTTAATTAACTGGTCTTATAAAATAATTTGGAATATTATTTTTCTATCTTATGGTAGACTTTGTGTCATTTTCTTGAATGTTTGGTAGCACTTCTCAGTAAAGTCCTCAGGAGTTGAATTTTCTTGTGGGGAGGCTTTTTAAGATTTATTAAATTTCTGTAATAATCATAGGACTATTGAGATTTTTATTTCTTAAAATAGTACTTAATTTTCTAGGAACTTGTTTGTTTAAAATTTAATTTATTGTCATAGTTTGGTAGCCTCATCTTTTAATGTGTACAATCTTTGTTATGATGAAAAGATGGAGCATTTCAAATGAGAATTGGAATATATAGAACATGGATATTCTCAGACTGAAAATACAGTATCTGAAACTAGATTGGTATAATGGCAGGTAAGGTGTAGCAGTAGATAGGATTAGTGAACTAAAAGACAAGTCAATATAAAATATTCAAACTGAAACATGGAAAAAGTAGTGGAAACCAACACAGAATAGTCATAGACATATGGAACTAGGTAAAAAGGTATGTATAATATTTATTTATAGTTCTCCAAAAAGGAGATAATAGGATGAAAACTATTTGGAAATATAGTAGCTAGAATTTTCTGAAATTGATAAAAGGTATCTGCCCAGATTGAAGAAACTTAGTTAACCCTAAGCAGGCTAAATGTAAAGGGGAGACACAGTGGCCTATCACATTAAGGCTGCTGGAAATTAAAGATAAAGATAAAGACAAAGGGATGATGACTGAAGAATGAGTTTTCATCAGAAAAATGTAAACTAAAAAACAATGGAATGGCATCTGAAAACACATAAAAACATTCTCAACTTAGAAATACATTTCTAATGACAATATCTTATAAAAATGAAACCAAAATAAAGACATTATTAAACAAACTTGAGAGAATTCAATACCAACAGACGTATACTAAAAGAAATACTTAAAGGGAGCTCTTTAAGCATAGGGAAGGAGATCTCAGATAGTAACATGGGAATGAAGGAAGGAAGGAATTAAGAGGAAGGATAACTTTATGTATAAGTACAAATAACCTATTCAAAACCATAATAGGTTTAAAATATTTGTAGAATAAAATGAATGACAATCATACAAAGGATCAGGTTAGCAAATGAAGCTTCGAGATTCTGGCATAATCAGTGAAGTAGTAAACGTAAAACTTAAAATAGTTTGATTTGTCAGGTTTGCATGGTGCAATCTGTAAGAACCATTAAAAATAAAATATTAGCAAATGAATAGAGTAGTATAGAATAATAAATATTAGAATAATCCAAAAGAAGGCAATTAAGAAAAGTAAAAGAAACAAAAGTAGATAAAATAGAAAATGTAGTAAAATGGTAGAAGCTCAAATATATCAGCCATTATATTAACTATATGTGAACTAAATATTACAATGAAAGACAAAAGATTAACAGACTAGATTAAAACAAAAACAAAACCCGTATGCTGCTTACAAGAAAGACTCTTTAAATATGAAATCACAGAAGGTGAAAATACAGGAATGGATGGATTCTAGGTAGATGATGACAATATAGGTTTTTAATCAACTTAGATGTCCATATAAAAATATCTAGAGCAACTAAAATATCCAATCCAAAAACTTATAGGCAACATCTACAACTATTTACAGTCATGTGGTATTCCTTGCAAACACCAAAATAGCTGGTGGGATAAACAACTACAAGACCTGTGTGTCATCAGTGGCTGTGCAAGAGGAAGGAGGGGGTAACTACAGGATGTATGATGGACTAACTCACTCCAAAATAATAAATTGGCTCAGCAAGCTGTTTTGAGAATAGCAGCTATAGTGGCCACCTTTCAAAATGATTCCCAGTAATTCCTGCTTCCTGGAACTCACACCTTGCATATTTCCCTCTCATATTTTATACTGGGTTGCTCTGTGTGACCAATAGAATATGGCAGAAGTGACTGTATTCCATTTCTGAGAAAAACATTGAAGCTTCCATTTTGGGCTCTCTCAGTTCACTTCCTCTGGGGGAAACCAGCTGCTGTGTTGTAAGAATTCAGACAGCCTCCTCAATTGAGCCTTTAGATGAGACTGCAACCTTGGTCAACAGCTTGACTGAAACCTCATGAAAGATCTTGAGCCAGGACTACCCAGCTAAGCTGCTTTCAAATTCCTGACCCACAGAAACTGTTAAGGTAATTTTTGTGTTATGCCACTACTTTTAGGGTGATTTGTTGTGCAACAATAAGTAAAGCAGCTGAAGCTAAAAGGGTAGGCACCCCAGTTTGGATGAGTATACACAGTTTTCAGTGTGGTCTACAGGGATTAGAGCCCTGTGGACTCTCAAAATCAGCTAAAGCTACATTCCAGGATAAGCCCCATATTGTGAAATGGTTCAAATTGAGTAGGACAGAGATAATAAAAAGAGAAAAAAGGTCCATTTAAAAATATGGGAGAGGAATAGAGTCAGGAGATTTCAGAAAGCTTCCATAGAAACTTTTTAAAAAATAATTTTGAATGCATAATTTACACGTGTTATACAAGTATTATATATTAAGTGAACATTGACAAGTGTATCTACATGTGTCACCACTGTAATCCAGATATAGAACATTTTCATCACCCCCCAAAAATTCCTATGGGCTCCATTGAAGTCACCACCACCACTTTCAGCCTTGGCCCTAGATAACTACTGATTTGACTTTTTGTTCATCTAGATTAGTAGCCATAGTGTTGAATACTCCAAAAAGCAGCAAAAATAGTGAGCTCTGTGAAACTCTATGGCTGTGAACTAGAAAGCTAAGTGAAATTATAGCCCCTAAAGTTTAAAGAAAATCAGTTTTATGAAAACAAGAAAAGCACTGATGTCAAATTCCATATAAAATTAGAAGAAAAAATAAGGAACTGGAATAACACCCTTACAAGGAAAGCTTCCTGGGAAACACATGCATGAGTCAAGAAAAGTTGAGCCAAGGATTTTAAGTCCAGCCAAACTGGCCTTCAGTGCAGATGCTGGAGAACATTCTCATTAACTTGTCAAAACTAGGAGAGGCATTGGTCTCCTGATCTCTCCCTGGGGAATCTTCTAGAGAACTAGCTTCAGACCAGCAAGATAACTGAAGAGAACTTGACAAAGAGTGATTGTAAACATTAAAAAATATTGCTACCTTTAGAACTATGACTAAAGGAGATATATAAAGGAGAAAGAATAATGTAATGGTTATACAATCAGCAATAAATATGACTAAGATGTGGGGGAAATAGAGAAATTTTAAAGCATTTTCAGTAATTGTAACAACGGATGAGAATGTATATAATATGGGATAAAGCAAAGTGTAGCACTCTAATTTAGGTATTACTGGTGTGTGAGAACTAGGATTTCCTTTTGTTTTATTGGGGCAACATTGGTTAATACAATTTTATAATTTTCAGGTGTACATTATGATTTGACATCTATATATTCTATTGTGTGATTACCACCCAAAGTCTAGTTTCCTTCAGCTACCATATATTTGATCCCCTTTAGCCATTTCACCCTTATCCTACTCCCTATATTTGTCTCCCTTTACCCTATCTATTTCTCCCCTCCTCTCCTACCTCCTACCCTCTGGTAACCACTAGTTCATTGTCCATGTCCCTGAGTCTTTGTCCTGTTCATTTGTTGCTTTTAGGTTTATACCTCACATATAAGTAATATCATGTGATTTTCAACTTTTTCAGTCTGGCTTATTTTGCTTAGCATGATTATCTTGAGGTCCATCCATGTTGTCACAAATGGCAGTATTTCCTCTCTTCTTATGGCTGAGTAATATTCCATTATATATATGTACCACAGCTTCTTTAGCCAGTCATCTATTGTAGGACACTTCGGTTGCTTCCATGTCCTGGTCACCGTGAATAATGCTGCTATGAACATCAGTGTGCAAATATCTTTTTGGATATAGGTTTTCAAGTCTTTGGGGTAAATACCCAGTAGAGGGATTGCTGGATCATATGGTAGATCAATTCTTAGTTTGTTGAGGAACCTCCATACTGGTTTCCATAGTGGCTGTACCAGTGTGCAGTCCCACTAGCAGTGTATGAAGGTTCCTTTTTCTCTGCATCCTCTCCAACCTTTGTTATTAACTTTTCTGTTGATTATAACTATTCTAACAGGTGTGAGATGGTATCTCATTGTGGTTTTGATTTGCATTTCCCTAATAGCTAGCAATGTTGAGCATCTTTTCATATGTTTGTAGGCCATTTGTAAGTCTTCTAGGAAGAAGTCTGTTCAGGTACTCTTCTCATTTTTTGATTGAATCGTTTGCTTTTTTGTTGTTGTTATTGAGACATATGAGTTTTTTTGTATATTTTGGATATTAGGCCCTTATCGGAAGCATTGCTTGCAAATATATTTTCCCATTGAGATGGTTGTTTCTTTATCGTGATGATTACTTTTGCTGAGCAGAAGCTTTTTAGTTTGATGTAGTTCCATTTATTTATTTTAACTTTCACTTCCCTTGCTTTTGAGGTCAGATTCATAAAATCCTCTTTAAGTCCAAGGTCCACGAGTTTTGTTCCTATGTTTTCTTCTATGCATTTAATGTTTCAGGTCTTATATTCAGGTCCTTAATCCATTTTGAGTTAATTTTGGCTTGTGGTGATAGACAACATTCTAATTTCATTCTTTTGCAGATGGCCTTCCAATTTTCCCAGCGCCATTTATTGAAGAGGATTTCTTTTCTCCACTGTATGTTTTTGGCTTTTTTGTCCAAAATTATTTGCCCATATAAATATGGGTTTACTTCTGGATTCTCGATTCTGTTTCACTGGTCTGTGTGTCTGTTTTCCTGCCAGTACTATGCTTTTTGATTACTGTCACTTTGTAGTGTAAATTGAAGTCAGGCAGAGTGAGGCCTACAGCCTTGTTCTTTTTTCTCAGGATAGCTTTGGCAATTCGGGGTCTTTTGTGCTTGCATACAAATCTGATGATTTTTTTGTTCTATTTCTTTAAAAAATGCCGATGAGATTTTGATGGGGATTAAATCTGTATAATGTTTCAGGTAATATGATTATTTTAACTATGTTGATTCTTCCAATCCAAGAACACGGAATATTTTTCCATTTCTTTGTATCTTCGATTTCTTTTAATAGAGTCTTGTGGTTTTCATTATATAAGTATTTCACATGTTTCATTAAATTTATTCCTAGGTATTTAATTCTTTTTGTTGCAGTTGCAGAAGGAATTATTTTTTCCACTTCTTTTTCTGACACTTTGTTATTAGAGTATAGGAAAGCTATGGATTTTTGAACATTGATTTTGTATGCAGACTTTACTGTATTTGCTTATTGTTTCTAATAGTGTTCTTGTGGCATCTTTAGGGTTTTCTATATAGAGAACCATGTCAGAACTAGGATTTTCTGATTGGGGAAAAAAGAAACATATGTAATTGTCTTTAAAAAATAAATTTACCCTTTAGTCCTGAATTTTCAGAAAGTATTTACATGAACTTATGAAGTATTTTGTATATGTATTAATGTGTATGTTTTAATTTTGTAGCTCTGTCTACTGAAAAAGCCTAGTATAAGTGATCGATTCAGGTGAAGTTTTTCTAGTGCTTGAATTGTGGTCTTGAAATACCATGTACACCTAAAAGAAACAGGTTGGGGGCAGAAAATGTATACGATGAATTTGAATATTTTATAGATAACAAAGAAGCCCACAAAGACTGCTAAGTTCTTGTCTGAAAAATTAGGGAATCAACTGGAAGATCCCATTGACCTACAGTGAGACAATTTGAACATGGATAAGGAAAATAATTACAGCAAATTGAAACACCTCAAAGATGTGAATTTTTAGTAGTATAGAAACTGATTGGTCACCTATGTAGGATGTTAGAGGAACTATTTCTTTGAAAAACTGCTAAAGAAAGCATATACATTTGTTGTATGAGCTATACTACTGAGTCAGCAAATAATGCATGAGGTCAAGGTTCTCTTTATGGAATTATCCCAGAAAATAAATCAGAAGGGAATGATAGAACTGAAATATCAACATTTTCTAATCCCCAATGAATTAGTCTAGTCATTGAGCAACTGTGGGTGCTGTCATTATAGAAAAAGACAACTAAGTAACTAGATGCTTCTTGATGGAAATAGACCTACCTATAAATAGTTTCACCAAAAAATGAACCTGAATTTGATTAAACATTTGTAGCAAAGTTTGACAAAAGAATTTCTTTTTATAGAGGGCCAGATAGTAAATAGTTTAACCTTTGGTGGCCAGATGGTCTCTGTCAAAACTACTCAATTCTGCCATTGTAGCAGGAAACCAGATATAGAGAATATATAAATGAGTAGGCGTAGCTATATTCCAGTAAAACTTTATTTACAAAAACAAGTAGCGGACCAAGGTTGTCTTTGTTGTTGTTGTTCTTGTTTTGTTTTGTTTTGTTTTTACCTCTACTCCATATCCAGCTATCAATTTACTGGAAATACAAACAACAGAAAAAAAATTAAAATACACTTTGAGAATGCAAATATCAAAATCAAGACTGTGGGAAACTTGTAGGACAAATAATGGGGATTCTTCAACAAATTACAAGAAAGATTGTGTGAAAATTGTAGAGTTTATAAAAACACAGGTAAAAATATATGCTTAGGGAAGCAGATGAATGTTAAGAATATAACTCTTGAGAGTTAAATATAACTCTTGAGAGGGAGCATGTCAAGGACTAAAGTAGTTGACAGTTCGGTCTTCTGACATGGATGGTGATTACAAGGATGTGCACCTTATATTTGGTTAAACTATATATTTGTCTATGAAGTGTTCTGCGTTTGTGTATATTTGACATTAACAGTTTTAAAAGAAAACTTGAAAGAATGGAAAAAGTCATCAAGCAAATGTTAACTCCCACCCCCCCCCAAAAAAGCTTTTGATACAGAATGCATTAGTAGAAACACAGAGACCTTTTATAAGACGAAAGAATCCTAAATCTGTATGTATGTAGTAGCATAGCTTTAAAATATAAAGCAAAAGTTGACACATTAAAAGGAGAAATGTACATATCCACAATCACAGCAGGAGACTTTGAAGAAGTATATGCAAACAGGTATAAATTGTATCTATGAAAAATATGGCTTTGTATTGGAAAGACTTCTTTTTAATTAGGTAATCTTTTTACTTAGAAAATTTATTAGAAATATGTTTATACCTTTTATTTTAATTGAGAGTGTTATTTCTAGTTTTTAAATTTACAAGATGAATGTCTTCTTACCAGATAACCTAAGTGATGTCTCTAATTTTTTTTCCTAATATTGCACTAAAGTTATACTTAACTTTGAATGATAACTAATTACTATTGGACTTTTTTTCTATTGGAAACAATAACAGAGAAATTGGAATGACTATAATTTCAACTTATAAACAAAGCCCAGTGTGTTTCCAGACTGACTTTTAATTATTATTTGCATATGGTTTAGATTTTGCTGACAGAAGTTAACCTTTCTTCATTTCTTAAACAGGGGTTCTGAAGGAAAATTAAATGACTGCCAGATAACATTTGTAAATGAAATCTTCAAGATCGAGAAACCTGGAGCCCATCCTCTTTCATTGGCAGATGGAAAGTTTTTAAGTATGAATCTTTTTTATGGGCTAGATTGCATATGTTATATATGATTGTCATTTTAATTGGCCAGGGAATAACTTTTACGAAAGTATAAAACTGTTGATCATACAAATTTATTTTCAAGACAGCTGTTTTGATCTAAGATGTATTTTGGTCTAGTGGATTTTCCTCAAATGATACAATTTTTTTCAAAGGAATGTTTTCTCATCTTGGCATTTTATTGCCATTTTCTTGCTCTTTTCTCTGTTATAGGTTCTGTCCAAATAAAAATCCCATTTCAGTAATTTTGTAGTCATCCAAGATTAATTTTTAATAATGAGATTTATTTTTATACCAGTAAAACCTGAGAATAAGTGCTGATTTATCCTCGAATTTATAGGGGGTAATAAATAAGGTTTATGTAATCGTTAGAACGTAGCTCTTCCTCTTCATTGTATATATTTTAAGTGCTTACTATCATGTAGATATTTGGTAAGAGAGGTAGGACTAGGTTCTAGGTGTTTTTTAATTCATAATTCAATAGCTGTCTTTCCAAATAGATTACTGTGTCTCATAATCCCTTAATTCTGATTTTTTTTTTTTTTTTTTTTTGTGGTGAGCAATCCATTGCCTTAATGCCACATGTCAGTGTCTAGGATATTATGGAAATGAAATGTTCAAGACAGAAGGGGTCCTGCCAAACTTCTTTTTACCACAGTGATGCAAGATTATAAGACAAGAACTTTAACAGATCAATAAATAGACTTCCATGTTACTATTCTCATTTTTTGAGACTGCAATGCTAATATATTTAGACTTGAATTAAGACTCTTAAGACAAACTCTGTATGACTACTTGTATGGTTATATCTTAGAAATGAAGATAACTTGATGAGTAAACCTATTTAATGTGACTTAGTCGTTCTCAGTAAAACATAATAGAAAACCACGATTGACTAGGTTTTTTTTTGTGTCTCTCTGTTTTCTCCCACTCAGTATATCTGCATATATTTTTGTTCTCTGTCTAATGCTAATCAGATTATAACTACAACTTTGAACTTGTATATAAAGAAACCATTTCAGAGCCACAACCAGACTTCCAAACCAGAAATCTAAACATGCCTTTGGCGTTTTAGCTATATTTTCATTGCTTATATGTCGTCACGGCTACCTAGTGAAAGTGAAATAAAATTGTATTCTTCATTAGTAAGAAGAGGCAGTCATTCAGTCAGAAAGTACTAAAATCATTAGCCTTTTCCTTCCTTCTTCTCTCATTTGTGAGATACTTTTTTCCGGTTCTCTTTTTGCTAGATCAGCTTTGATATGGTAAATTTCCTCGCAAATGTATTGTGTACATTTGTTAGAAATTCAGAACTATATAAATTTAAATGATATAGAACTCCCAGGAGGTCATCACTCTTAACAGTGTATGTCATTCTAGACATCTTCCTCTAGCTCTAAAATTTATCCTTGTGTATTTAAACAATTAATTCTGTTTTAAAAAGTTATTCTGCATTTTTCTTTTTTAATACAATATACATGTCTACCTGTGTGTTTTTCATAAAATCTATCCAACTCTTGTTATTTTGATTGAAATTTAAGTTTAACCTTTGGTATTATGAGTATTACTGTAACACTTTTTTGTGCACATATGTATATTTTAAAATTTCAAGGGAATGCTTTGTCAAAAGGTGTTTAGATTTAGATGAGGAAAGGGCAATAAATGGTACCTCTTACTTGCCAGAGTTCTGAAGCAATTGACAAATAGGATAAAAACTAACTGAGTCATAAATGCCACTTCTGTGACTAATAATGAGAATATTGGGGGCATAGCGCATAACTAAAATGGGCTTGCTAACTCTGAGCAGCCTTCTCCCACCTATGCAGGGAAAGGTTTGGATCTGCAGAACAGATGGTACTTAACAGTTTTATTTATTGGTAGTTACATCCAAACAACTTTGTTCAGATAGAGTATTGCTTTTCCCTTGAAATATTGAAATATCTTATGGTGCCCCAGTGAGTTCAGTGCATTGTCCCTAGTCATTTTGGTGCACCTTCGGGGAACTGTGAGTCTAATCAGTACAGATTTTTAAGGCAAAAGTACATGATCCTCACGGTTGAGTTTAATTAGATTTACTACTGGTTCATGCCTGGGCCTCATTCCTGAAAATTTGGTTCATAAGCCTAGAATGAAGTTCAGGCATTTATTCTGTAAATCCTATACTTGATTATTCCTTACAGTTCCCTTCTCCTAATTATAAAAGCTGTATGCTATTTTCCTGGGTTTTTCTTTATAAGATTCATAGATATAAAAATGATTTTAAGATTGGGGCTTACTATAATTTTGTCCTTAATAGGGAAAAATGACCCTGAATGTGACTTTTGTGGTGGAGACCCGGATAAGAAATGCCATTCTTGCTCCTGTCATATATGTGGTGGAAAACAGGAACCCAACATGCAGCTTCTGTGTGATGAATGTAACATGGCCTATCACATTTACTGCCTGAATCCACCTTTGGATAAGGTCCCTGAAGAGGAATACTGGTATGATTAAGAGGGTTTGTTGTTGTTGTTGTTACTATGTTACAAATTGATTGTGAAATAGGCATTTGAAACACCATTGGTTACTTGATATTGATACCTTTATTCCATTATTACAACAGCTTCTGATCCAGTCTCTAGTTCCATATTTAATCCTTCTCGTCTCTTCTCTAATACACAGACTGTGTTCTTTTAAAAATCCAAGTCTGATTGTCTTGTTCTTTGCTTAAGATGATTTGTATTGCGTTACAGAGCCTCTTACCACTTTCTTCTTCCATTTCTCCAAATATTCTGTGCTCTAGCCAGATTATGTTAAATATATTTCAGCTCTTTAAATCATGTTCTTTCTCTTCTCTGGGCTTTTACATTTGATAACATTTTCTTCTTAGAAACATTTTCCTTTATGCTTAATTTCAGGATGATATGCATTCTTCAGGTTTTCACTTAAATATGACTTCATCTGGGAAGCCTTTGTGGATGGTTCCCTCTAACTGCCAATTATTTTAGATGCACCTTTTATGTTCTATAATAGCAATTAAGACTTTTTAAATGCTTAATATATGCTGGACATTAACACAGTGCTTTATATGGATTATTGTGTTTAATCTTATGAGGTCAATAAGTAGAACCAGGCACCCAGGTCACATATACTTGACAGAATCTATATTTCTTCTATTTAGTAGTGAGTGTTACCTACAAAAAGAAATGATTAGAAAGGAGACTAGGAAAAATGTGCCCCAAGTTATAATGAACTTTTTAATGCCATGCTAAGTTTTTTCTTTTTAAACTAAGGGCCACTTTGCTAGCATGGAGGGTTTTTAAGTTGGAAGGATGACATACTGAGAAGTACTAACATCATAACGGGGTAGCTGTTACCATTGTAAAGAATAGATTGTTCTCCATCTTCTCCCCCATGCCTTCCACCCCTCAGCCTTTGGGAAAGCTTTTATTTTATTACAATAGAGGCTGTATGGTTGGTTGGTGGAAGACAGGAAGGGATATAATTTCTTTCACTCCCTACTACTACCTCACATGGTCACACCCTGAAGTCTCATTTTTCTTTTGTTTCTATGGGCGATATATCCTGCTTCTCTAAAATGTGAGCCCTTTTACCTGCTCTCATATTTCTATATCCTGTTGCCTTTTCAGGAACTTCAATCTTGCCCTGAATTTCTTTTCTGGCTTGCTATTACTGGGTCATTCTCTTTAGTATCCTAGAATTTCTTAAGTTTTCAACACACACACACACTTTGATCCCATTTTTCCCCAGCAGCTGCCTATCCTAATTCTTTGCTTCCTTCATGACAAAGCTTCTCAAGAGCTATTTCCGCAGATAATTTCCACTTCTCTCCCCGAATTCATACCTCAGCACTCCAGTCTTTACTTCCCACTACTCCACTGTATCTACTTATGTCAGGTTCACAGATACATTCCTTGTTGCCAAACTCATGGTGACTTCTCAGTCCTCTTCTTAGTATAATGCTCAGCTTGCTAGCTCTTTTTATAGACTGAATACCATGTAAAGTAGGAGGCTACTTCACTGGCCTTTTCTTCTTAGTAGCTTGTTGGTTTTCTCTCACCTACCGGATTTCAGAGTTTCCCAAAGCACTACTCATTTGTTTTCTGTCTTCATGCTTGCTCCCTAGATGACCTCATCCAGTCATGAGACTTAAAATACCAAGCTAATGGTTCTGAATTTATACTTTCAGATTTAATCTGCCCTGAGCTTTCTAATCCTATATCCAACTGCTTACTTGCCTGGGATCACAAAATTAATGAGTCTAAACGGTGATCTTGATTCTACCAATACACTGCCTAAAATCCTGCTCCTCCAATTTTTAGTCTATAATACCTTCATCTTTTATTCCCTCTTTACCACCCCGTTACATACTCTACATCCAATATTATATGAGCATATCTTGTCAGTTCTCCATAATCTTTCTCTCATCTCACCCCCTTTCAAACCACCATTTTTTCCTCAAACTGCTATAATAAATGCCTGACTTGTCTCCTTGCTTTCACATTGCCCACCAGCTACCTTTTTCCCATAGCAGCAAAATGCTCTTACTAAGTTCTGAATCAGGTTACTCACTTGTTGAAAACCCCCTAATGTCTTCCTATTGCACTTACAATAAAATCTAAGCCCTTGCCATCTATGACCTGGCCCCTGTCTATTCTTTAACCTCATCACTTATCACTATCAATTTTATTTACTAAACTTCAACTTTACCTATGTTCTTTATAGGTAGAGAACTTCAAAGTTCCTTCCTTTCCTCAGGACCTTTCCACTTCATGTCTCTGCCTGGAATGCCTTCCCTTGCTTCTTCATACAACAGACTCCTCTTATTTCAGCTGGAGTACCACCTGAGGAGCTTTAACTATCTAAAGACACATAGCATTTCTAATTATTCTTACCATGCAAATAACCCTGATATATTTCCTTTTTAGCACTTAACCACTTTCTGAAATTGTTTCATCATATATATTAGTTTTCCTTAACTACTGTGTATAAATATTTTGATCACAAACATTTATCCCCTGCACCAAAATAGTGCCTGGCATAAAGGAGATTCTGAACAAACCTGCTGAAGGAATGAATCCCAGAGATGATTTAGAATCATATAATGAGAAGACCGTCTTAGATTACTCCATAGAATATCTCTACATTCATATCTAGGTCCTTCACTTCATCTGGAACTCCTTAACCTTAAATATTTTCTGTGTCTACTAATCATGTTGTCAGGATATTTACCCTCTGAACGTATTTTTTCATCAGACAGAGATTATGTCTGCTTTGATAAAATTACAGTTATAAAGGGTAGCACATTAGATAAAATAGTTTTAACAAATTAATTTTTGGAAGCTTCCTGATTTCCTAATTAGGAGGGATTTCACTTGATAGTATTTATTGCCTACTCATACATAATTTTACATTGACTTTGTGTATCTTATCGCCTAATTTTCTCAGAATCAGAGACTGAATTATTTACATTTTTTTCCCTATAGCTCTAAGCAAGATATCTCATAATTAGGCAGTTAAAATTAACTAAATGGGTATAGATGTCTTCTTTGCTCTATAGGCTACATGGAATAGATAATTATTAAATGAGAAGTATAGACAAAATTTTAAGATTAATGGGGGAATGGCCAGCTGATCCTTACGGATCTATAGTCCCAAATATAGCTGATCTATATTCCCAAAGTTTCCATTCCTTGGTGACACAAGAATAGCCTATGTTCTTCTATAAACATACTTTGCTCTTTAGAAGTGATTTAAGGCAGCTTATGACATACAGACATACCTCATTGTATTGTGCTTCATAGATTTTTTTTTTTTTTTTTTACAAATTGAAGACAAGACACTCCAGCAAAAATGTTACAACTCATTTTATTGCAATACCCATTTTGTTGCAGTGTTCTGGAACTGAATGAACTTGCAAGTAGTGTAGAAGTTATTATAGTAGAGTGACCAACTATAAATAGGCTAAAGGACAAAGTATAGAGAATTAAAATTGAGCTAGGAATAAGGCTATTATAAATTAATATTTTTGAATACTTATAATAGATTTTACATTTCTCACTTTGAGAATTCTAATAACCAATATACATGGGGAAATGTATCAGTTGGATAGTTCAGTATTCAGTCTCGAATCATCTGTTCTTGCTACTTTCGCTTTAATGATAAAAACATCCAATGAATAATTTCCATTCTCAGGATTGGTGATGAAATCAGAATGCACGGTGCTATTTAAATGGGACTGGCTTTTGAACTGAATTTGAGAATTTATGATATTAAAATCTTTTAAGTTCTCTAAAAGAATGACAAGTTTTTTTTGACTAGCCTAACCATGAAAATATTTTGAAAAGTTTAACAGTTAAATGCCCTCTGAAGTTCTATAACATACTCTAATTGTAACATCTTAAAAATCATTCTATAACGAAGAAAGACCATTATTTTGTTATTGGCTTTAATGTGGTGTTATCAAAATCTTTTTTTTTTTAAAGGTATTGTCCTTCCTGTAAAACTGATTCCAGTGAAGTTGTTAAGGCTGGTGAAAAACTCAAGATGAGTAAAAAGAAAGCAAAGATGCCATCAGCTAGTACTGAAAGCCGGAGAGACTGGGGAAGGGTAAAGAAGAAAGTCTCCTTTGCTTCTGAATTAAAATGTTTAGAACTGTATTGCATGTTATAATGTTTCGATAACAATAGTAGTAATGGTACAACAATAATTTAAGTATGAGAAATATTAACAAATAACTATTGTTTAAATGATGCAGATTATTAATTTATGTTATAATTGTTAATTTAATCATAAATTGTTATATACTGTTAATTATATAAATAGGTTTCTATTTTTATTCACCTCTTACAGTAATTAAGGGCTTTAAAATTTAAGATTTAACATAGTTGGTGTCTCAAACAGCTTGTTCTGTGACTTATAGGGAATGGCCTGTGTTGGTCGAACTAGAGAATGTACTATTGTTCCTTCTAATCATTATGGACCTATTCCTGGAATTCCTGTTGGATCGACTTGGAGATTTAGAGTTCAGGTATGTTTTAAATTGGCTCATTTGAAAAGGTAAAATTGGATATAGTTCAAATTGTAGCAAATATCAGTGTCTTTTGATTATAAATGGACTACCCTAGGTAGTATCACATGGCATTCAGTTGTTAGAATGAAAAATTTTGTATAGGACAGAGAAATCCTTCCGTAGAGCTTAATAGACAGAGGAGCATGCATCGTGTAATTGGGCGGCAGCTGTGCCTTATCATCACTCTGTTTTACTCTTCTGTTACAGTTATGGTAGTTAACATTATTGTTAAGCTTTCCAAAGAATTTTTCTTAAGAATTTAATATTTGAAGTATTAGGTTTTTTTTTTTTTCAAGTCAGGTGCTAAGTTCTCATTTAATGTCCTTGAACTCCAAGAAAGTTCACTTTAGGTGTTTTCTTTGGTGCTTATTCTCCTGAATGATTGTTAAGATACTAGTCAGAGGAACTGCCAGATAATCCAAAGATAAAATTACTTCTCTCTTTTTTCTTGAAGAAGGATCTGTTGTATTTATTCTTGATTTCTTCTTTAGAAAGGCAAATTTAACATTATGGAAAACTTAATGTGGAAAAAAAAATCTTAGAGCAATTTCCAATTAGAAACTCTCAGGATTTTGAACTTTAAATAACAATAGAGTAGCCATGGTGCTTAGACCGTTGATAACATTTTAAATTAAAATAGTGTCATATATATCCATAGCTTGAAAAGTTAAATACTAGTATATGACATATATTATAAAAACCTGCTCTTTTTTGGTTCCCACTTTCTGTTTCTCAGTTACAACCACTTTAACATTTTAGTTATTTCTTCTGGACTTACCTCCTTATTTCTAAGTAACATGTCTATGCCGCTTTTGTCTTCATATGTTAGTTTTATTAACTTCCTCCTCTGGAAGATGAACATGTAGTTTAACATACTCTGTCCTCCCATCTTTGCAATGTTTATGAATAACTTTGACTAAATCAGTATTCAAGGTTTATATTATTATGACTTTGGATTTATAAATACAGTAAAAATACTAAAATACAATTAATATAAATGCAATAAAAATACACATAGTATATTTTTAATTATCTTGTTTTTTTGTTTGCTTCATTTTTTTGTATGCCTGACACTAATTCAGTCAAAAAGCTAAAAGCCCCATTAATACAGTCTAAGACGATTTTGAGTTTGTTGGCCTTAGCAACTAGAAGAATGCCAGTTAGGAAGTAGGAAAGGTTCAGAATTGATTTATTTTTATCAGCGTTGGTGAGGTAGGAAATCAAATGGTTCTGTCTTATGAAGGACCTGGTATTTCCGAGGTCTAAATCTTGGTTCTGTTGCTCCTGTCAGCTTCTCCTGGGTTTCAGTTGTGTCTCTTAGCCAACTATACCGGCTTGGATTTCAGCTCCTTTTTCTCCGCTAAGAACAATTGCATGCTAAACTCATGAATTACAGTACTTCTCTTGAGTTGGAAGTACACTTATTTCAGTAAGCCAGAATTGAAGGTATATGGGGGAAATAGTAGGCCATTGAAGTAGTAGAATAGCATGAGTAAACTAAGAAAAGGATAGAATGTTTGAATAACACTGAGTAGTTTTCATTCAAACATAGAGGCTCCATGAAGGAGAAGCTGGAGATATAGTAGATAGGAGCCAGCCTGAGAGAGGATAATGTGTAATACTTAACTTGGTCTTGATATACTATAAGACTATTTAATATATTTTAAGGAGTTTTAAAGTTAAAAGCAAATTTTTTAAAAAAATAATCCTTCTGTTTGTGGTGAGTAGAATGAGTTTGAAGGAACAAACAGGGCAGTAAAAAGGGGTCTGTTTTAAGCATTAATGACTCAAACTAAGATTATAGCAGTGGAAGGAGAAAAAGATAGATTTGATAGTTCTAGGAGATCAAATCAATAGTATTTGTGACCAGATCGGTTTGAACAATAAAGGAGAAGAATGAGGCTAACATGAATCTTGCCTTTCTGACATGGCTAGGGAACAGTGCCATAATCAAAGATGAAAAATAAAGGAAGAGATCCAGAGCACTGGTAGTGCTCAACTTTTTTACCCAAGTTGAGCTGGAATTACTAATAAACATAAGGTGATGATTATTTAATAGTTATTTTAAAACTCAGAATTCTAGGTCTGAGCAGTTTTAAACATCACCAGCTTAGTACCTAAGGGATATGTAGTTGTGGGGAAGTAATGCCAGTGAGCAAAAGATAGAACTCTTAATGACTTGCAGTTCTTAGTTGGAAGGTTTTGGAGTCCAATGATGTATATGAAAGCATTTTGTAAATGTAACTTAACTAACTGTTGAAAGGTATTTTGAGACTATTTATTTTATAGGTGAGCGAAGCAGGTGTTCATAGACCCCATGTTGGTGGAATTCATGGTCGAAGTAATGATGGGGCTTATTCTCTTGTCCTGGCTGGTGGATTTGCAGATGAAGTAGTAAGTCATGATATGACCTTGTTCTTTAGAACCTGTCTAGATCATTTGGTAAAATACAGAAGTTTTGTCTATCCTATCTTTTTAGCGTAATTTTAACGTTGAAATGATGAGTTATATACAAGGTAAAATAATTGGCAGTCTTTTAATCTTTAAATGTATAATTTTGATTTATATATTCATGTGATAACTGATTTTTGCAATAAAAATACATTCTCTATAGATCTCTTTTTTAAAATTAAACTTATTTGGGGATAAGTGTAGATTGGCATGTAACATTAGAAATACTATAGCGATTTTTGTTCCCTTTACCAGTTTTCCCTCAATGGTCACATTTTGCAAAACTATAGAAAAGTTCACAGCCAGGGTACTGACATTGATATATTCAGGACACTGAACATTTATTTCCCTTACCACAAGGATCCCTCAAGTTGCTCTTTTATAGCCACATCTACTATACCTGCTCCTCCAACCCCTCCTTAACGCCTGACTTCCACTAATCTGTTCTGTTTCTAAAATTTTATCATTTCAAAGTCTTTGTAAGTGGAATCATATAGTATGTAACATTTGGGACTGACATTTTTTTGCTCAGCGTAATTCTCAAATTATGGCTTTTATCAAGTTTGTTCCTTTTTATTGCTGAGTAGTAGTCCATGATATAGATGTACTGCAGTTTGTTTAACTATTTACCCATGGGAGAACATCTAGTTATTTCCAATTTTTGTCTATTATGAATAAAAGCTGCAATAAACGTTTGTGTACAAGTTTTATAAATAGAAGTCTTCATTACTCTGGTATAAATGCTCAGAAATGCAATTACTGAGTTGTATGATAGTTGATATGCATAATTTTGAAGCTATATCTTTAAATATTTTTCAGAAATACAAAGAATGTTATATAGCTTGTTACAGTCAGCACTTAGAATTTTTTTAAGGCTCTGTAAGAAAACCAACTAAAAGTGGAATCTCTTTAACATGTTTTTAGCAACCAGCCAATTGTATTTGATCTAGGCTTTGACATTTGTGTGTGAGACCTTGACCAAATTATTTAATTCCACTAAACCTCAGTTTTACCATGTGTAAAATAGGAAAAAATAGTATCATAATTTTATATCAGAAAGTTATTGATATTAAATGAGGTAATCCCTGGGTACATGGATTGACAGTTCTGTGGTCTGGATCAGAAGCTTATCTTAAATGCACGAAACATATAAACATGTAATTGTAAAGCTAAAAATGAGTACCAAGTTGAAGTGGGATAGGTGTTATTTCTTTTTTACATCTTCTGATTATAGTTACTAGTCAACATTAAACATTTGTGGAGAAAAGTGCTGATGAGCTTTAATTATGTGTCTCAAGCAGTTAATTCTATTAACTACTGTAAAAAAATATTTTAGGACTAAAACACATAGGCTTAGATTGCCAGCTAAGATGTATCTGGAGATGTTACATTTTGTAAGCATTTTCAATCATTTGATCTTTTATTTATTGTAGGCAAGTTAAATCTACAGAAATAAGTGGAGGAAACCTGAATAAGCTTTTCTCATTCAAAAAAAAAAAATTCTGAAACCTTTAATTTGGTATAACATTCACAGAGCCAGTGATCTTTGTTCTGTGTGGATGAATGGATGTGAACTGTTGAAACCTGCTGATAAAGTGGTTAACATTTTTGTCTAGTATCTTGAGAATTAATCTAATGCTAGTTTAGTGTCTTGTGTTTGGTGGCCTCACTTGAGAAATGAGGACCCACAAAGATGATCTGCCTCTTAACAGTTGTCTGAGAAGTAGTTTGCTCAGTGATCAGGAAGACTCTGGAGCCAGGCTGTTTGGGTTTGTGTCTTGGTGCCATTTCTTATAGCTGTGTGACCTTAGGCAAGCTGCCAAATCCTTCTGCCACATCTATAAAATAGGATTTACAGGTACTTAAAATAACCTACCTCAGGGTTGATGTGAGGGTTAAATCAATTAATTATATGTAAAATGCTTAGCCTAACCTTCACACAACTCTTAAGTGCATGTGTTAGGTATTAACAATAGTAGTGCTAGTACCCTGTTTTGTGGGCATGTAAGGAATAGTATGAGAGAGAAACTGGCAAAAACAGGCTATATTCTAGACAGCTTTGAATTAAGGAATCATTAAAGGTATCTGGGAAAAGTTTAATTACTTTAATTGTGCTTTAGGATATTTATCTGATAGTTGAACTTTTAAGCCAAGGAAAAACAAAATGCAAAATAAGTGACCTTTATTACAAACAAGAATTTAGTAGGCAAAACTTTATTATCCTAAGTTCAGCCTGAACTAAATAAAATAATCTTGCATTAAAGAAGAACCACTATTTATATGTAAATAGTGTTAGTAGAATTAATTTGTATAGTGCTGATTACTTTTCTCAATTTATTTTGAGGTAGAGATAATACCAATATTAATTTATAGCTACTACAGAAATATTTATAGAGCTAGTTTGTGTACTGTCTACGTCTTTTGGAATTTTTTTTTTTCACATTTAGTGGACACTTTATACAACTTAATGAATGGTAATTATTTTACCTGAATGTAATTTGAGTGAACCCATAGAGTGTGAGATTTGGGGAACTTACCATACTGTTAGGATTGAAATTTAGCAACAAGCTTAAATATGGTGTAGATTGCTGTTGGGAGATCAGTTATGAAGTATTTATTAAAATGGTACTTGATAAAGAAACTAGAAGCTAATATTGATGTTTATTTTAATAACGCTGAATTAAATGAAACAATATTTCCAACCCACATGACTTTATTTTGTAACATTCTATAGATTATTTGGTTACATATGTAGTATGGGAATAGTCACATTTGGGTGTATTGGAAGCTATATAACTTTAAAATGAAATCTTTAGATCAAGTGATATAACTTGAGGGTATACTACATTCAAGATTGCATTAAATTTTGGTAGATACTGTGAGAGACCATGTCAGTTCATAACATCTTAATCAAATGTTCTGACTCTGAAACAATACTTGATGAAATTATACTTGGGTTTTTGTAACTAATGATGAAAATCTTCTCCTATAGGATCGAGGTGATGAATTCACATATACTGGGAGTGGTGGTAAAAACCTTGCTGGTAATAAAAGAATTGGCGCACCATCGGCTGATCAAACATTAACAAACATGAACAGGTACTCTTTATTGTTAGAGTTTGTAAAGATTATTTATAATTTGGGTTTTGTGTAAATATTGATTATAGCACTATAATTTATAACTTAGACTGTAGAGGAGGATCTTAAATTGAACATTAAAGATCTAAAATTACAATTCCATTACTTGATTATATAATTATTTATAAGAAATCCGAACTTATTTCTTCAAACTATTAGTTTTCAAATGACATAATACATAATTCCCAGTCTTAATACATGCGCTTTACATTTGAAAACATCCTGAAAACTTTAAAAGAAGAAAGCCCACATAAGCTAAGTGAAGTTGAGGACAAGGTGGCTTATCCACTACCCCGTAGGTCAAAATTGTGTTCTACTCAACAGATTTATCTTTTAAAGTGATACACTTCTTTTTAGAGGATACTCACTAATGTGAAACAGGGTTATGTTTGGGAGCCACATTTATGCACGTAAGTGAAACATCATATAACTTAATCAGAACTAAACTCAAGGTGCTTTCAAGATTTAAAATAATAAGATGTCTTTAAATATTATGAAAGAGAATGTTTATTTACGAAAGTGACCTTTTCTAACTAAATGCTTATAAGGTGCTATGAAAGACCACCTTGTGTTGATCTTTATTCTATAGAAGTATTATGACATTCCAGCTTCCGTGAGAAAAGAAAATTTAATCACTTCAAAATGTTTTATAAATGCATGCTAATATCAGTAATAATAAATTAAGTAATTTAAACCATCAGATAGCAATGACTACATTATAACTTGTTACATTAATAATTTTGTGATCATTTCATAAAGTTGAAATTTTTTGTATTCTATCAATAAGGGTGTTTTGTGGGTTATTGAGTAAAAGTATTTTTTGCTTTCTTGAATCTAAATCACTCGGTTTTAAGTAGTGTGCCCTTAATTTCTGATTACCGTGTGAAGTAAAGAATATACCAATATGGGTTAAAGACTTTGTTGCATACCAGGTTATATAGAATCTGTTTTTATGTCTTCTATATTATTTCTGACAGTAGGATTATTTTACTGAACCAGCAGAGGAGACAGGTCAGATTTGCTGGTGAAAACATTCCTGAGGCAGGAGTCCAGTCCCTAGCTAGTCTTTTTCTATCAAGATAGCAGTTCTTTAGGAAAAATGATCTTAAAAGGAGTTACAAATCTTTTGATGTGCTTTTGTCATTGAAAATGTATCTAGAATTTGCAAAAGGCTATTTGAAGTCAAATCTGAGAATTATATTTTTCTCTTTAATAATAATAGATTATTGCTTGAATGTAACTTCTTTCATAACTACCTTACTTGTAATGTACATGGTAAATTCTTTTCAATCTTTTGAAGAATCTAATAAGTATACCCTATTTACCATAAGTTAAGTCTCGTTAGAAAATAATTGACAAGTCGTAAAAATGTTTGTATTAAAAATAAGGTAATGAAAATGAAATAGTAACTCAAAAACAATTTAGGATTGACATCATAAACTTTGACATCCATTTAGTTAATTTATGCATTAAGCTGTGAGTACGATAAATTGTAAAGACCTCTTAGGCAAAGTTGCTTATTTGTTTTATAAACATGAAAACTGTAGTGAAAGGCCCTTATTAGCTCTTACCTGCAGTATATTCTGTCCTGACTAGTATACGGTCCAATTTATTTTTGCTTCTCTGCTAAGAGGTAGTTTGACACCTGCTTCTTGCTTTAAGAAGTTCGTTCCTATTTCTTCGCAGCTCTTCCAGTTTATGAAGCCGAAAAGGGTAGCAGGGTAATCTGACTGTCCTCTATCGGGGCAGTTAGAGGCAACCTGTTGAGATGTGGACAGATTAATGGAAGAGCCTTGTCATTGTGGTTAGTTTCATCCTCTGGGAGTCTTTTCACATACTGAACAGGCTGAATATTTACCTGAAGCTAGAACTGAATTAATGCCAGTTAGTGGTGGTAGTCATTATGACTGAAGGTACCTGTGAGCACCAAAGCATTATCTTCATTAACATGAAGATAATAGTTATCCTTATCCTAGCTATTTAAGAAGATGGAGTATGTATATCTCAATGGATATTTCATAAATAAGATATAATACTAGCCCTAGAGTTGATTTTCTTCTACCTCTCAGAATTTTAGTGCATCTCCCTTAGAGATAAAGATAACTTGGTAAGCTTTAACCTTTGACTGCATTTATAAATTTTTAAAGAAACAATTTCTTAAGTTCACTTATTTTAACAATATAACTGTGATCAAGATATTTTAGTAGATTAGTCATTTAGTCTTAAGGTCTATTTTTTTTTTATTTGAACCTGTATAAAAAGAACTCTATATACTCTGAACAAGATTTTGTATCATATATGTTTTCACCAGATTTTGTGCGTGTGTGTGTGCATGTGTGTGTGTGTGTGTGTGTGTGTGTGTGTGTGTGTGTGTATTTTTGACCATACATGTTCTCAGTGATTTCTTTTCACCTAAGTTAGGAAGTAGGTATCTTAGAGGAAAAAATACTACTTTTAAATAGATTCTAGTTTGGTTTTTCTTTTTTTGGCAGGACTAAGTTCTCCCAAGAAAGGTCTTCTAACATCTAATAACCTTACTGATTAATTACTACTAAGTGAGTACGCATACTAAGGAAGCTTCAGCTAAATCAGGTGCTGCTTCCAGCTCAGTTTTCTTCCTGTTCATATGTCATCAGTAAAATGTAGTGGTCTCAAACAGCCAAAAATCTTTATTGTCATGATTTAGCATAGACATTTGAATGCTTCAGTTTTATTTAAACTTATCTTTTTACTGGAGGTCTTTAAAGAATATTCTCATATTGAGCTTGTTCTTAATACCTTCTAAACTTTGAGGAATCTCTGTTGTCTGGAATGTGGAAAGTGGACCTAGAAAGGTCATTTGTATATTGATGACAAATTTATTTTTCTGGATTTCTTTCTACATTATTCCAGCAATTTACCTCACTCCCTTATCAAAAATAACTATTAAAACAATCACTTGCTTTAGTTTCCCAACTTTCTCCCTTCCTTCAACAAACGTTATTTAAAGAAAATTCCATGTATTTCTAGTTGTTTTCTATTATACGTGGCACAGATGTTATTACTTTCAGAAGAACCCTACAGGCTATCTGAGAACCAATCCCCTGGCTTGGGGGTGACATCAGAAAACTGATTTGTCTTCTCTGCTGGTGGGGGAAAGCATAATCCTATTATCTGGAATAATATGGAAAGAATCATAGAATCTTAACCATCAGGTAAGGCATAATTCACCTTTTAATTGAGCTAATGATGCGATTATATACTTGAAGAAAGATTACTTGGTATAAAGACTTTGTTTTATTTTTTAGGGCGTTGGCCCTAAACTGTGATGCTCCATTGGATGATAAAATTGGAGCAGAGTCTCGGAATTGGAGAGCTGGTAAGCCAGTCAGAGTGATACGCAGTTTTAAAGGGAGGAAGATCAGCAAATATGCTCCTGAAGAAGGCAACAGATATGATGGCATTTATAAGGTGCTCTATCTGGCATGACCTCTTGTTAGTCATTCTTCCTGGGCTTTCAGGACAGGGTTACCACAGGGAACTGCTCTACTGTGGGTGGGTTGGAGGAAACATTAGACTGTCTTAGTTGGTAGTCTGCTCTTTCTGGAAATATAACAGCTGCACAAAGTGAATTCTTCGACACTTTTAAGGCTAGTTTTAAGTTTGTAAAGGCAGAGTTGTATTTTGGGTTAAGCTTTTAAGAAGTATATTCTGTATGATAAAACCATTTAAATAACTTGGCCATTGTGGACTTTGACATATATCTTTCAGAATGATTTTAATTATAATAGATTTTCAAAGCAGAGCACATTATAATTATTAAAATAGGTTGTATTCTTTGTTTAAAAAACAGGCATCTACTGCCACTTTTTATATACTGTTGTATATTTTTTTTGTTGTGCAAAAAAATTATTAATGAGCATAACTTTGTTAGTATTTCAAATTTATAACGATCTATATATGGGAACTATCTTAATAGGAAAAAAGGTCAAATAATATTTTAGTGAATATTCTTAATTCATTTACTATTACAGCAAAGCAAGTACCTTCTGAAGTTGCACTTAGTTTGGGCAAGTTTAAACCACTAATATGATGACATGATGAATAATAAGTTTAAACTTTAAATCTCAAAGTAGTACTGAAATATTATGATTTAGGTGGTGAAATACTGGCCAGAGATTTCATCAAGTCATGGATTCTTGGTTTGGCGCTATCTTTTAAGAAGAGACGATGTTGAACCTGCTCCTTGGACCTCAGAAGGAATAGAACGGTCAAGGAGATTATGTCTACGTTTACAGGTTAGATTACATTTGTCTAGGCTACTTGTATATTCATAAAAATATATACTTCTGTACTATACTATCAACATGTCTTAACACTAGATGTAACCCACAGCAATTGATCAGTGGACTATAAGGGGTGAGGAATGAGATCATGCAAGTATACAGAAAGAAAAGTTAAAAGGTAGGATCCTAGGTGTCAAATAGCCCTAAGACCAAGAATCATGCTTGGGAAAAGTTGGGCTGGTCATTGAAAAGTAAAACATTTCCAATTAAATTTGGAAATGACTTGAAGTATGAGGGAAAGGGATACATAAAATTTAGGTATAGAAGGCCTCGAGAAGGGAAGTTTATCCTAGAGGGCCTAGGGGATGTGTCTCTGGTAGGGGAAGGGGGGAGGTGACTTGTAAGAGTGATCTGCTTCCTACCCTTCTCACTTTTCCTCACCCCTTTTCTCTCTTCTCCCTCAAAGCTGCTTCCCTGTCCTGTCACCACCTTTAGTGCTGTGTCTTTTTTTTCCCTTTGCCCATGCTTAGCTGTTACCCCATATAAGACTTTGTTGGTTTTGTGTGCATAGTGGATGGTATGGCTACATTCCCCTTCCACTTCCTGTACACCCCAGACTTTGTCCTTGACACTGACTTCAGAGCATGGTTTGAGTTTATCCTCCATCATTTCCCATCATTGTGCTTCCTGTAAAGACTACCAGCTTTGTCATTTTCCCTGGCTCTGCCCACACTGCATGTGTAGGGGCTGAACTATGGGCAAGTGTCTGACCACCCAGCCAGGTGAGTGTGTGTCTTTTAGTGCAAATCTGTTCCTGTTTTTGTTTTCTCTTTAAACTCATAAAATTGATTGTTTAAATGAGCCCCATGAGCTGCTAAAATAACTGCAAAATACAGTTGACCCTTGAAAAATTCAGGGGATAAGAGGCATTGACCTCAGCACAGTTGAAAATCCACGTATAAATTTGGACTCTGCAAAAACTTAATAACCTGTTGACTGGAAGCTTTACTGATAACAGAAACAGTCAGTTGACACATATTTTGTGTTATATGTATTATATACTGTAATCTTACAGTAAACTAGAGAAAAGAAAATATTAAGAAAATTTTAAGTAAATACATTTATAAAATTGTACTATATTGATACTGTAAGTTTACATCATCTGTTTACAAGATGATTCATCTGTCAGTACCTACATCGGTATTATACGATACAACACACTGTAGATGTTATATATAGTTCTAACATTAGACATTAAAAATGAATAGATAATGTGAAAAAGAAATTCATATTTATAGGTATAACAATTCATAGATCGATAAAAAAAATAAACTTTATGGTAGCCTAATGTAATTGATATGATTGTTTCACAGTAATAAGGAAATCTGAAAATTTTTCCAATATACTTATTGAAAAAAGTTCACATATAAGTGGAACCAATTTGTTCAAACTCATGTTCTTCAAGGATCAACTATAATACTTTTTATAACTGATATTTAAAAACCTATTGTTAAACCCATTTTCATAAGTTTTTTTCAGATCCACTGTTTATCAGAGAATGTTCTAGATAGGTTAGATATGAAACTGAGCAGAAGCATGTAAGTCCATCTACTATGATGAGCGAATGTATCATTGATGAGTCCTGAAACATACTCAACTTTAAACATGAGTTATCACGAGCATATCAAAAAAAAAAAGTAGTAAAACTGCAAGGATAATAGGTAGAATTATTCCTTAAAGTCTAACCTTTAAGAAAAGAATTCAGTAATTTACAGCTTTAGGTCTCCGAAAAGCTTTTATTTTTCCCCCCTAATTTTGAGAGAGAAGAAATTTGATCCTTAACGTTTTGGTGTGTATTTTTAGTGGGTTCTTTTGTTTGTTTGTTTGTTTAAGATTGGCTCCACAGTTTAATGTAATTCCATTTATATGAGTACCATCTTTTGTACCCTGTGGTGGTTTTTCATTTACCTTCATATCTAGATTCCACTTTCTTTTCTACTTCAAAATTTTCGAGCCACCTAGTCACAACTCCTGAAAACTTTCCTGTTTTACATCTGAAACTTAAGATCATTGTATTATAAAATAGAATATCTTAATCAAAACTATATAGTTTTATACTGAATTTGGGATTTTAATAGTCTTTTAATAGTCTTCTGTCCTTTGAATTTTGTTCTTTAAATGTCTTTTTCCTTTATATAAAGCTTTTTCAGTTCAGGAAAAATATAGACTACTCCTCCCTCCCCTTTTAAAATTTCTCACCAGGATTGAGAACTTCCCTTCTCTGTGAATTTTAAGTCTGCATTTACTTTTTTCCCCCATCAGTATCCAGTAGGTTACCCTTCAGATAAAGAAGGGAAGAAGACTAAAGGACAGACAAAGAAGCAGACCAGTGGAGCCTCAAAAAGGCCTACTCCAGATGATGGTAGGTAATGATTATTAAAAATCAATTCTAATAATATAGTTTTTAAGGAGAGAAATATTAAAAGAATAAATTGAAAAATTCAAGAAATTAAAAGCAACTGAAGAGGAGTTTTTGTTTGTTTTTGGATGGGTGGGTGCTTTTTTTATATTTTAATAGTATCAGAACCAAAACAGCAGCAAATATAGCATTCCAAACTCCAGGAAAAATTAGATGCTGGTTTATGCAGGTATCTTCATGCTAAACATTACTGGTGCCAGTTAACACTTTTATTTCATAGTTCTGCTTAGAACCACTTGTAAATCTGCTGATATATTTTTAAATAAATCTAGATGATTGTCCAAGTGCCTCCAAAGTTATCAAAGCATCAGATTCAGCAGAAGCTGTTGAGGCTTTCCAGCTAACCCCTCAACAACAACATCTAATCAGAGAAGATCATCAAAACCAGAAACTATGGGACGAAGTGCTTGCATCTCTTGTGGAAGGACCAGTATGTAAAGACTTTTTTTCATTATGATTCCATGCCTTTTTATTTTTTAATTTATTTTTAATTATAGTTGACATACAATATTACATTAGTTTTAGATGTACAAACAACATGGTGATTAGACATGTATATACTTAATGAAAGTGATCATCACGATAAATCTAATAACCATCTCATCATATATAGTTATCATGAGAAGATTTTTAAAATACCCCCAATAAACTTAATTTAAAAAATAAAAATATTTGTAAAATGTTTTGATAACAAATGATTAAAAAAATAATTTTCCTAAGTCAGTCAAAACTTGATCATTTTATCCAATCTCATCTAGTGCAACTAGCTTTCAGAAACAATCTGAAGCAGTACATAAATGCTCTTAAATTTATTTTAGACCTCTTAGATATTGGTTTTTGACCTCTCTGTGCTTGAACTTAATAATTTATGTTGAGGTACTGTTCATGGAAAGAATTTTCAGTTGTGGCACGCACTCAACTTAATCAAATACTCATCAGGAATGTTTTTACACTTCAGAGTTACCTGATGGCATAAATCTTAAGCAATTCAGCACAATTTCAATGCCTAAGTGATCGATCAACCTAGGGATAAACCAGCATATTTATGTAAATACTTCAATGTTTTGATTTTTATTCCATTTTTTGGTAATCATAAAATTTCAAAGTAAAAAGGAATTACAAGGTTAAATGATGCATGGATTCTGTATTAGCTGCGTTTTGCAAACAAAGCTTTCTTACCAGATCCCCAACTAGAGATTTCAAATATGAATTGTCAGATTGTCCCTTGCTTTTATTGTCTTGAAATTTGCTTACAAATTCAAATCTCTTATGTTTTATTCTATAATAACTCCCTTGTCATGTGTAATAGTTACTTCTCTGTTTTCTTCCAAAGTATTGTGATATGCAGCTATTGTTGGTGAGCTCTAGTATCCTCTCTTGAAATTTCATCTTTTAGCAATTTCTTCTTGCCAATGTTCCTTTTATTTCCCTCTGCATTAGCCAGACCTTCTTATTTGCCTGAAATAGGGTTAATGAAGTGCGTGTGCGTGTGTGTGTGCGTGTGTGTGCGCGCATGTGCTTTTATCTGCATTTAAAGGATATTCTCATAGAGTTTCTGTATTGCTTTTTGAGAAATATTATATTAAGGAAGACTATTCCTGATATAATTTTTAAACTTTTAGAAATGGGTAAGGTTTATTAAATACCCTCTGGATTTATATTGGAGTCATAATTTCCTTTGCCTAAAAATGCGATATGTTTGAGTTATCCTTGATAGAAGGAGGCTTACATGTTTGGAAGACAGAAGTAAGTAATTTAGATCTGTAAGAAGTGTTACTTGATTTTTAGCTAAGAGACCCAGGCATAAAGAGAGTCTGACTCTGGTAGGTGAGGCTCATTTTCACTTAGTGCACGTAAGATACAGCAAGCAGTTGTTGATCACAGTCTAATTATTCTCTGGTTGGAGAGGATACAGCTGATTAGTGATAACTTGAGGGAGTTCTAGCTGTGGGTGCCAGGGGACATAGCAAATATCAGTGAAGGAAAAAGCCACTTGAGCACACAGTGAAGTTCATTTGCACATCTACTGTCTGTACTGTACATGTATATTGGACTTCCTGTGAGTCTTTTATTATTATATCCTGGTTATCAATTTTTTAAAAATTATCAAAATGGTTGAATCCTGAGAGACTTGGCAAGGATGTACAAATCAAGTATATCTGGCTTTTCAACCCCTTCTTTCAATGTAATTTTTATATCAAATCAATTCATCAGTTGACAGTTCTTAAACCCAAAAAAGACTTAAAAATAATCCTGCCCTCTGGTGGTAGGATCTTAAATGCCTAGGTCAGATGATGTGATGTTGCTGCTAATGATTACTCTGGATGTTTATGTACTATTAGTGCCCTAGGTAGGTTTCATGACCATTTTCTTCAGATAAGCCAGGAACACATTTATTAAGCCAGAAAAATCAGCTGTTAGCCAATGGTGACTTTTAAATAAATGTACATATAATATATGTGTTTATATCCACTTTCCCAAGGTACTATGTGATCTGTCATCCCTACCTACCTACCTCTGCAGACTCCTTTTGCTACTTTCTCAGGCCCATACTGCTTTGGCTACAGTGATCTCTGTTATTTAACTTATTCAACTCATTCCTGCTGCTAGGCCTTTATACACATATATTTCTCTGACTGGAATTCTCTTACTCCTTCATATCCTGTAAGTTTCTGCAATAGTATTTTTTTCAGTCTGCTTACCTAAAGGAATATAAAGTTCCTTAGAGCAGAGACTTTGCCTTTTTATCATCACTGCATAGATGAGTGCCCAGCACATCATAGCAACTCAAAATACCTATAAGATGGATACTCATATTGTAGGCACCATTGAGGTACCAGGGAAATACCAGTCATTAACAAAGAATTTTTCAAGTACTAAATTTATAGCTTTTTCCCCATCTCTCCCTAATCGGTATATTCTTTTGATGTGTTGCATAATACTTTGTTGATAACTCAGTTGACTTTCATAATCCATGTTTATAAATTAGTATCAAGACATAACTTTGAAATGGGATCTTTGAGTTTTCTTTAATTGAGGTATAATTAACATACTACATTGTATTAGTTTTAGGTGTACAACATGATTTGATATTTGTGTATTGCAAAATGATTACCACAATAAGCCTACATTGTCACCATACATAGTTACAAAACTTTTTTTCTTGTGATGAGAACTTTTAAGATATACTCTCTTAGTAACTGTCAGATATGCATCATAGTGTTATTTATCGTGCTGTACATTACATCCCCATGACTGACTTATTTTATAACTGGAAGTTTGTATCTTTTGAGCCCTTGCACACATTTTGTACCCCAGTCCTGACCCCCAGCAACCACCAGTCTGTTCTCTGTATCTATGAGGTTGGGTTTTTTGTTGTTGTTGTTGTTTTAAGTTTCCATAGAAGTGAGACCATACTGTGTTTATCTTATACTTTGGAAATCTTTGGTTTTTTATTTTTACTTGACATTCTTGTAATCCTACTTTTTCTATTACTATAAAGAAAAAAAATAAAATATACTCCCCTACTACCAAAATAACTAAATGGAGGATTATCCTTCTGACTATTTAAAAATCTACTTATCTTTCTAATTTAAAAGAACAAACAGCTTGGGTAAAATGGAATCGATAATGGTTTTGAAGAGTATAGAGTACCCATTTGATTATGTTTGCTTTAGACAGCTCTATCTCTTATAATTTAGTCCCAATTTGAATAAACAGTATCAGGAGAATATGGGATTTTTAAATTGCAACAAATATCACAGATGATAATCTTAGGAAAATAAATACATCGATTCGTTGGAATCTAAGAAACTGCAGAATATTATTGCCTAGTGCTTTTTTTTTTAAGGTTAAAAAATATTCACGTTTTATAGCAAAATATTGAATAAATAATGCTTGTTCATATGCTGGAATACCATGCAGCTTTTAAAAAAATGTATGTAATGACCTTGAGATAAATTGCCCATGACTCTAACTGAAAAATTATATACCAGATATGAGTTTTAGGGGAGCATTTAATGTCATATATTTTGTCTTTGCAACCTTTACAAACCAATCCTAATATTTAAAACTAATGTGTATATCTTATGGAATGTATTTTTTTTTTGTTTCAATTACATGTTTGATAGTCCTTACAATCACTACTGATGTTTTAAAATAAAAATTGTATTACTTGGGACCAAGACATTTTTTTAAATCACTTTGAATTTTACTAATATTTCATGAAATGCTAACCTTTTTTTTTTTCCTTCCCTTTGGGTATCATCTAGAATTTCCTGAAAAAATTGGAGCAATCTTTTATGTGTGTCTGCTGCCAGGAGCTAGTTTACCAGCCTGTGACAACAGATTGCCTCCACAATGTCTGTAAAGTAAGTATAATTTCTTTCTCATTTTCCCTTATTAAGCCAGAAGACACACTAACCTCCAAACCTGTTTTTAGCATGTGAAGAATTTTTTCATAAAACAGGATAGTTATGGAACCTTGCCAGTTCAGAAGCATTTAATTACATCTTGGTGGTAGATGCATGTTTTAATTCGATAGTAATAGTATTCAAATATATATAGTTGAGATATCAATCATGTTTGGCATTGTTGAGGGGTTGAAATGGAAAAGAGAATGTAAGGTGTCATTTTCATTGCTCTCTTATAGTTTTTATATGTTTCACATAGTACAGTGCAAACTGAAATAATTCCATGCACTTAATGGAATCTAAAAAAGATTCTATCTGGCAGCATGCCCAGAGGAGTTCGATATGTGTTATCAGTGTAGTGTGAAAGGAAAATTTGATTTTTAGTAAAACCAAGGTTGGAATCTTGTTCTACCCCTTGGTGGTTGGGTACCCTAAGCTAACTTCTAAACTTTAGTTTTTCTCTTGTAAAATGGAAACAAGCCTTCCACATTTTTGTTTGTGCCTGACTTTGAATTAGTTAACTCTGCAATATAGTTTGTATTTATTTATATATTTTTGATTTAATAAAATATATAATTTAGTTCTAAGCATAGAAATCCTGATTTTTTTTCTTTAATGCTCTATCAGGAAAGAACAGTATTAAAACATAACCTGGAAAGTGGGTTAGTGGGAACCATACATAACCTCTAACACCCTCATTTTTTACTGGATGAGAAAATTAAAGCACGTAAAAGTTAAGTTATTTACCTGAAGTCTTACAGTATGTGCTAGAGGTGGAACTAAAGCCACATCTGTAAATGTGTTTTCATAGTGCAGATTCAGGGCATTACAGTTTTTCATCTTTTATGTTTTTCTTGTTGCCAAACAATAAGTTTCTAGTTCATATTTAAAAGTAAGTTGTTGAGTACTTTTCTACATTCTCAGATGAAGTTGGGTGTGTTTCTTGGGTTTGTCTTCTTGTGTTTTGCCTTAGGATTGCTTACAGCGCTCCTTTAAGGCTCAAGTTTTCTCCTGTCCTGCTTGCCGGCATGATCTTGGGCAGAATTACATCATGATTCCCAATGAGATTCTGCAGACTCTACTTGACCTTTTCTTCCCTGGCTACAGCAAAGGACGATGATCTGTCTGCATCTACTGTGTTGCTTCTGGTGATTTTTTTGGACAATAAAGAATCTAAAATGATTGGGGTGGGTGGGGGTGGAAGCAATGGTGGACCATATTTCTCATGTTCTGAAGCAGCTAATCCTCTTTCCTACATAGCCATCATCTTGTGTGTGTAGTAAGAGGCCCATTTCTCAACTGTCTTTTAAATATCAAAAGGTAGTTCCTGTCAGTAACAACTAGTTGTAATGAGTAAAAGTCAAAGCCTCAGCTCTAGTTGATATCCAAGTTATGATTTATTTTGCAACTACCTCAGGACAGAAAAGATTTATGGGGATTTTTTAAATCATTGAATAATTAGTTAAATGAAATTTTAGCTACACACTGCCTCCCAAATATTAGTTGTGCCTGGTTCATGTAATTTGATTTTACAGAAAAGGAAATGACACTTGAGATTGTTGGAATGAACGCAGCTTCTGTAGTGTGCATAATATATTTTTAATGTCTTCTTCCATTACAATGTGTGTTTTGCAAGGACAGGTTCATTTTTTAGCCCATTTTGTGAGCTCCATTGTGCTTTTTTCTGGTGTTTTATGCAAGTTGACTACTAATGACTAATGAGAACAATATGAATGCATTGTTGCTGCATTAGTGTAATGTGGTGTGGTTTTGCACTTAAAAAGAGGTGTTCAGAAGCTCTAATTGTAAATGTTTATGAAAAGCCTCTTCTGTACTAGTCAAACTGCTTTTAGTGAGTCTCACCAGTGGTTTTACATCTGCAGAGCAATGAGGACTGGGCTGACTTTTGAGAGGACTGAAATTGCTTCATATTGTGATCTTAAATTTTATATTCATTATACTCCCTAAAGTATACCTTAATAAATATTTTATGACCAGCAAAATAACTCATCTTGTTTCACTGTTTTACATTTGTCTGTCTTATAGTACGTATTTCAAAGAATCAGTCACTTCCAGAGTGTTTCATGGTACATTTTTATTGAAACAGACATTTTATGCAATTTTTTACTCTTGATTTTTGGTAATGAGAACTAGTATGAAATTTTAAGTATTAAGGACAGATTTCACGCTGGGTTTGATTGTTTGCTTGTTTGTTTGTTTAATATTACTAAATGGGAAAATTTTTTCAATATAAGAACTTCAGTCTTATGTTCAATTTTAGCATAATTAGTGCTACTTTTTATTTCACAGACACAAGAATATTCTAAAACGTAGTTCTGGTCTCTGAAACTATTGTTATATTTTTATCAGAGAAAAATTTTAATTTGGTTGAATTAATTTTTCTACCCCTGAATTCAGAGCCATATATATAGCTAGTATTTATTGATTGTTTGCTTTTACACTAGTCATTTGTATGTTTTTGTGTGTATTCATTTAATCTGAATGACAATCCTAAGAGGCAGGTGCTATTATCTCTTCTTATGGTTGAATATCAAAGGCACAGAAATGTTAAGAAACTTGCCAAAATCATACACCAAGGAAGTTGCCGAACTGTACTATGAATTTAGGCACTCTTGAGTCTAGGACCAGTAATCGTTACTTCTGCGCTATATAGGCTCTCACATTTGAGTAGAAGCCAAACTAGTTTCAGTGTTTTTTCTACATTAAATTGAAAACCAGTTTCTGGGAAACACAGCATAGTGATTGGAGGAGCTATTGTCATGTAGAATTAGTTATATACATTGGAGTGATTTTTATTTTGAAGAATTAAATTTAAATAGGACCTTCTTAGATTGAAAATGAATCATAAAATTGCATTACCTAGTGTTATAATTCCCTTCTGCATTGGCCATCTCTCTGCATGAAGAAGGATGGGGAATATCTCTGTTTCATCTACTTGAACTAGTTTAATTCTACCACTTTTATTAATAAAATAAGTGATCCACACAATTATATGTTGTCTTAACTTTGCTATAACATGAAAGACTAGGAAAGAATGCTTATTACATCTTAACATGTTCAGTCAAATCAGTGTCAAGTATGGCCCAAAGCTAAGCAATTTTATGTTACTCTTAAACTTTTTTTGAAGACTTTGGTTTATTTTACATAAATATTCCAGTTTTTATCTGAAAGATACATACTTTTAGAAAACAAATACCTTTGTCACATATGTAAAAAAATTTAATGGTAATTATGTCAAATATCTAGTAAATGTTCAAATTTATTTTGTCTCAAATGTCATACATGGATATTTTATTTAAGGTAGTTTGTTTTAATCGGGATCCAAATCTTCCATTGTTATATTACTATCTCTTAAGTATCTTTTTATCTGTATATAGCTTCTCAATCTTTTTATTTTTTTTTCTTTACCTTTTACAATTTGTGTGTTAAAATTGTTTTAGAGTCTGACAACATAGATTTTTCTGAGAGTGGAATGGTTTAACCTGTTTCTCTTTATTTTCTGTAAATTGGTAGTTAGAATTCAAACGTGACCAGATTCAGATTTTTTTTTTTCCTTTCAAGACTTCAGAAGTGGTGTGGTCGTCCTTCAGGTGATATGTAGTATCTGGTTTTCTCTTAGGTTTAAGTTTCACTGAGCTTTTCACTGGATTCTTTACATTTGGTAGGGTACAGTGATTACTATTAAGTGCTCAGCCACTTTCATATAAGTAGGATATTTTTCTTTTAATTTTTTTCTAATTAGAGTAGGCAGGACTTCTAGTTTTGGAACTAACTTCTAAATAATATGGTTCATTCAACGAATAGGTGCATGCTAGTATTTTTAAGGGTATTAGGTAATTTTTCAGAAGCTAGCTGTCTAAAACACCCTTAGCTCTCTCACAGCAAATTGTTGTGACAGTTTGGCTAACAAAAAGGGGCCCTACCTATATAACTTAAAAGCCTTAGATTTTGGTATAGGTTCTACTTATACGAGCTGTATAGAAGTCCGCTCTGACTTGCCTACTATCTGCTATTTCTTTCTTTGCTTACCAGGGACCAAACTTTCCCCTATTCTTCAGGACATCCTAAAAGATGGAGCTCATGGCTGTCCACTAAATTAGAGGGAATTGAGCTTGATAGCCCATTTGCCACCATCTCAATTTGGACAGAGCTACTCTTGCTTGTCCACTGTCTGCTGACTAGTCCCCATCCCAGAACTTTAAATCCCTAAAAGAATTGATGTTTAATAACCTGGATTAATCAGCTACTACACAAGGAATAAAAAGATTAAATACTAGTCACTGGTCATAAGGAATCAAAAACTACCTAGAGAAACTAAGCAGGGTGACTAAATGACTACTATTGGAAAAAATGAATGAAAGAAGTTTCACTACTCTCTCTTCAAGTATGAAATTGCATTGATGGAAGAACAAGCTGCTGTGTGAAGAGTAATTTGAAATTAAAATTCTTAGAAGTAAACATAGTTGTGGGGAAAAAAATGTAACAGACAAAACAGAATGGACACTGCCAAAACTTGAACATACACTGAGAATCCGTTATATATGGATATGCCACAATATGTTTATCTGTTCATCTGCTGATGGATATTTGGGTTGTTTCCAGGATTTTGCTATTATAAATAAAGCTGCTACCTTTGTGTGTAAGTCTTTGGGAAATAGTTTGATAATTTCTTACAAAGTCAAATATGTGCTTACCATATACATCAATTTCATTAATAGTTACTTAAGAAAAATGAAGAGGTATTTCCAAAGTAGTTTATATCATTTTATATTCACACATTGTTACTAGGGCTTCATTTTCTTTTCATTGTAACCATTCTAGAGGGTGTGTAGTTTCTGTAGAAAACAGGAGTGGGGTGATAGTTGTTTATACTGTTCACCAGCTATTTCTGGCTCTCAAGTTCACATGTTAGGATTGCACATCATAGCCTCTTTGTGGTTGGCTAGGGCCATACTCTCTTCTGGGTGGGTTATTTGTTTTTAAAATATAAACAATTATAGAGAAACTATAGCAAACAATTTGGGTACAGACCAGTTAATGTTGATCATTAGTAACATATTAGTTTTTCTTAAAGAAGCTTAAATAAATTAAACAAATGAAGCTGACATGCTTTCCTCAACCTGCCCATTTCCCTCCCCACCCAAGAAATTATCATGAATTTCATGTTGCCTTTTCAGTTTTTTATATGTTTGTATATGGGTATTCATAAACAAAATACAGTATTTCAGGTGTTAGAATTTATGCAAATGATATATTCTACAATTTTTCTCATTCATCTATATTTTGGGGTCCTCATTTTGTTTTTATCATAAAAGAGCAGGGGTACTTTTTCTACTCTTTTTTCCTCCTTAAAGAAGATTTGCTTTCTCATCTTCTCCCACCCTCTCCCACCCTTGCACTGGACTAAAAGTTATTCAGTTATTCAATCAGCTTCTGTTATTTTGTGGTTATTCTTAAACTTTTAACATACCTATGCTTTAGAGCATATTAAATTTATAAAATGGTCAGTACCTTAGTTTTTTTCCTGATTATCTCACCTTATTTTTATTTCCCTTCCTATTATCTTTTCTGACCTATTTTCCATGTTGGCATTTACTATTTTAGTTATAACCTCTTTAAAACCCAAGTTATTTTTTAAATTTGTGACTTGCTTATTTATTGACAAGTTTCGTCTCTTTGTTGTTGCTTATTGAATACTTCAAAATGTTTTTGTACCACAGACCAGAAAGTCTATGAACAACAGTACATTTTTCTCTATCTTTGCAAGTTTGAACATGAGTTTATTTTTCACATTGATTTTAGATAGATAAATTGAATGGGTTTAGAATTCTAGGTTGCTAGTTATCTTTCTTCAACATCTTGTAGGTGTTCATTGTGTTCTGTTGTTGAAAAAAGTTGAATATCAACTTGTCATTACTTTGAAGGATATCTGTTTATTATTAGCTTCTGAGTTTTACTGAAGTCTGTCTTAGGTGTGGACTAATTTCTATTTGCTTTGAGACCCATTGTACTCCTTTACATTGAAAATGCATATCTTCAGTTCTAAAAATTTTGTATTTTCTTTTAAAAATATTGCTTCTCTCCCACATTCTCTATCTCCTTCTGGACCTACTAGAAGTTTGTAACAGTCTACCCTCCATTCCTGAACATCTCATATCTTTCATCTCTTTACCCTCTCTGTGCTATGTTCTAGATGTTTTCTTCATATCTTTTTTCCAAATCAGTGAATTTTCTCTTTGAGTTTAGTCCACTGTTTAACCCACTTAAGTAAATTATTTTATTTCAAGAACTATTTTCTTCTAATTTTGTTTTAAAGTTTATCTGTTCGAGTTTCATAATCTCCTATACTAATTTATGGATTTCTGTTCTTCTGTTATCTATGTGAGCATTTAAAATATACTTATTTCCAAGTCCTTTTAATCTTTCTCTCATTCCTGGTTCTTAAAGTAAGAATTCGGCCATTCATTGCTGCTTAACATCTAATTTCATTTGTTTTGTCAATTTATGAGTTCATCTTCTGTGGCATTTTCTTCTCAAGTTTTTGTTTATGGATTTGTTGTGGACACAATTGCTTCCTTTGGAGAAATTTTTAGATTGTTATATCTGGGGCCCTATATGTTTTCCTGAAACTGAACCAGTTATTTTGCTAATTTTGTTGACTGGAACCCCATGATGCAACTAGTATGAATTTGGCTTCTGCATGAGAGGGAAAGCTTGTTTCCTACTCTCACCCTGGGTTTAGTAGATACTGATTTTTCAGTCCTCATATTGGAACAGGAGCTTTCCCAGTTCTGAACATGCTTCTTTACTGTCCATTAAAACTGTAGCCTCAGTTCCTAACATCTATTCCCTGACCTCACTGACACCCTACTTCCTAAGATGCATGTCCTGTACAGACACTTCCATGTCCCATATGGTTTCAGGTCCTTCCTATGGATTTCTTCTTCATTTCTGCCACCTGGAGGTTTCCGTTCCTACTTCGGTTTTTTGTGTTTTTTGTTTGTTTTGTTTTGTTCCCATATCTGTTCAGTCTGTGTCCAAAAAGAAGTGAGTGCTCTTGGTATGTTTCATGCGTGACTTCACTTACTCCTAGTACCTTCACAAGCTGTGAAGTAAGTGGCATTTTCTCCATTTTACAGATAAGATGGTGGTTCCAGAGAGTGACTTATTCACCCTAAGTCACAAATAGTCAGCAACAGACTTAGATTTTTTTTTTAATTCTGGAATATAAAGGTCTTTATAAGAGTTGACATACAATATTAATTTCAGGTGTGCATGTAGTGATTTGACATTTATATAACAAAGTGATCACCACAAGAAGTCTAAGAACCATCTGTCACTGTGCAAAGATACTGTGGTATTGATTGTATTTCTTGTGCTGTACATTACATCCCCGTGACTTATGTTATAAATTTGCACCTCTTATCTCTCTCTCTCTCTCTCTCTCTCTCTCTCTCTCTCTCTCTCTCTCTCTCTCTCTCTCTCTCTTTCTCTCTTTCTCTCACTCCTTTGCTATTTGCAAGTTCATTTAACAGCCTACCCAACTATCTCCTTCCATGGAAAGTATTTTCCTCATTGTCTTTTGGAATGTATTTGAAGCAGGTTCTTTTAACCAATAAAAAAATCTAGTTCTATTTTGGAAAACTTTAATATCCCTGTGTAGTTCACAGTGGATAAAATGACTTGAGCACAGGCAAGTTATCTTTTTTTTTTTTTCCATTCTTTATGCCAGACTTTTAAGAAAGGATCTGTTTGCATCTAATTCTACTTGGGCTGCTCCTGCTGCAGTGAGTAGCAATTTTGGATCAAGTTCCCAGTGGCAGCACCATTGGGGGAAAGTCTGCATTTTTTTAGGATGACTGACATCACTCCTGGTGCCATTGGATTCCACCCTGTTTTCAAGAAGTTTGGCTGTTACTTAAAGCTACTGTAAATCTTCTGAGTCTCACACCAAGCCTTTTTTGTTTTTACAAATGATCTTCAGAAGTGCTTTTGTAGGAAATTTAAAATGTCACACCCAAACTGTACAAACACTTTTACTGGTGAGGTTAAAGTACAATGTAACAGATTAAAGGCACCCTAAAATTGCTTTTGCATCAGTTCTGAAAATCTTAATCACTGTAAGAGTGGTCCAGACACCCAGGAAGTCCTGTAGGCTCATTAAAATGAATGATAGTTTGTTTTGTCTTAACCCTCCATTGATTTTGTTGAATTCAGAAGAATTACAGTCTCCAACTTGCATTTCAGAAGTTAATTTGTAAAAGAATGACAGCCATGATCTTTGACTTGATGTAGGTTGAAAATGAAATAATCTTTTGTTTGTACAAATTTGTACAAATAGTTTCCATAGGAACAATGATATAGAGAAAAGGGCTATTTTCCCAGGTTGGCCTACAAACTGTAATCTAGCAGCACACTGCTTTTACAGAAAAGGCCAGTTCCAGGCACCAGAGATCTCCCTTTTCCCCAAACTGACTTGGAAAAGGTTCCAGATGAAAAACGGGTATGGTATGAAGCCTGGGAAGTTAGAACCTTTATTATTGCTATTTTATAACTTAAGCTGAAGTACAGAAAGGATAAGTGAATTTGCCTCTTGTCTCAAAATAATTGGATATCTGAGAATTTAATCCAGATCTATATGAATTTATAGCCCATGTTCCTTCCACATTCCCTGGCTGTTCAGAGCAAAAAGCCTTTAGGAATGGAAAGCAAGGGAAAGGAAGATGGATCTGAATGCAAGGTTGGTCAGATTTGGATTGGGGCTCCTCTGCTGGGGCCAGGAGCAGGAATGTACAGTACAGGACACAAAATCCTCAGTGAAGATGAAAATAATAGGAGCTAACTCATAAGCATTTACTTCATGCCAGATGCTGTTCAGAACGATATATTGAATTTCTCACCTAGGAGGGGTAGATGGTAGCATTTTACAGGTAAGGAAACTGAGGCTCAGAGATGTCAATTATCTTCTCTAAGATTATAGATCTGAGATATAAGCTCAGGCAGTCTGACTACAGAGCAAGTACTGTAAATGTATCCTGCACTCCCCCTAGCAAGAAAATAACCAGATTCATGAGACCAGTATGCTTCATGTTGGGCACCAACTCCCGCTTCTTGAATTCTTGTTTTATTTGTGGAATGACCTCAGCTAATGAAACACTTCTGCCTCTGGGTCACTTCTCACTGCTCTTCATAGTTGATTGACGATGACTTCTATCCACATTACATCACCAGGACTGGGGAACCCCACCCCTTTTTTATCTCCCCTCTTCACCTGGGATCTACATACAACAGCATTTCTGTGTCGGTGTATCTGCTCTGCAGACTCAGACTTTCCCTTGGGTGGGGTGTCCCCAGGCTTAGACTCGTGAAGCATCAAGGGAAAAACTGGAGAGCAAGCCCTTCTGGCTAGAGATCCAAAACCACAGTCTCCAGTAAAGCTGACATTTTTTGATCAGAAAAAACTCTCGATACAGTGCTGGCTGGAGCAAGCCTAGCAGATCAGGGAGCGAGGCCAAAGCACAAGTGACACGTGCCAGCTTTGGGACTGTCTCCTACAGCCATGGGAGACTCGGTCCAAGCTGGGAAAGGGGTTTTCTCTCAAAATGGTAAGATTTGCATAAAAAGTACAAGGTCGAGTAAGTCCAGCCTCTTTCCCACCCCTACAAGCCCTTAAAGGCTTAGAGTTCTGAAATTTTCCCTGAAATGTGGATGAAGAAAACGAGAAGCAATACCTCAAGCTTTTGATAGAAACCTACTGAATCAGAAACTGGGGCCAGGGCCCAGCATTCTGTTCTCATAAGCCCTCCTGGTGATCTAGACACACTAAGGTTTGAAAATATGAAAATATTGCCCTAGGAAATATCCCTGAGCCTGCACGACATCTGAGCCAAAACATCTACCCCAGAGCTCTGGGAGCCTCTAGAAATGCTAGCATCTCAGCCTCCAAACTGCTTGTCCCAGATGGCTCTTTGCACCAACCAAGGTGACACCTACCATCCTTTACCTGGATGAAAGGCACCTGTTTTGTCATTAGAAAAACATGGCCCCTGTATGTATCCAGAGGTTTTATGGGGTTCCCAGATGGGGCCCTGCTCTCTCTCACACATTCTGCAAGGTGAGGATTGCTCCAGGAGTGGCCTGTGGCCTGTCTCAGGGCTGTGAGGAGACCCAGGGGATGCCTTACTCGTAGGATGTGTGTGTGTGTGTGTGTGTGTGTGTGTGTGTGTGTGTGTGTGTGTGTGTGTCTACCTCAGACCCCTCATCTTCTGCTCACAAGGCACATTCTGTACAGATTTCTGAAGGAACCGAACTGTAGAATTTTAAAAAGTTATAAATGTTATGTATATTTTATCAATAAAAAAGGAGGGAAGCACCCTATGCAGAGCCTGCCCAGAGACCCTGTCCTCAAGGCCTGGCATTTTGTACTGAGTGCTATCAAAATTCACAGAAGGCATCAGAAACACTGTCTCCGTGACAGTGTTCCCCTTTGAGATCATGGATCGTTCCTTTATTTGACTCATAATTCTGTTTGTTGACCACGTACTATGAGAGAGACCCTGGCTCAGTACTGGGAATCCAGTGATGGACGAGACATGGTCCCTGCTCTCAGGGAACTTGGTTGGTCTAGTGAGGCAAAAGCAAAGTGAACAGAATGATTACTAATTGTGCTGAGTGCACAGGAAGCCAACTGAGTGCCCAGATAGAAAATAACAGAGCCCATTTCACGGAGCTATGTGGAAGATGTTGAGGAGATGCTGAAAGATGAAAAACAAGCAGAAGTTGGCAAAGCAAAGGGCAGGGAGTGTTCTAGGTGGAGGATAACACAGGGGCAACGCCTCAGAGGTGGGACAGTCAGGCACAGGCATCCGGTAAACACAAGAGAATGTTGAATGAGAAAGTTCACCTTGACTCTCAATCACCTGTGTTTGCCTTTGATATATTTGGGGGTCAAACAATGGATGACTCAATGTGGAAAACAACTGTGGCACTTAACTGCTAACACTTTACAGTCTGATGAAGAAAGAAGAAAAGAACTGCTGTTTACCTCGATGATTTGTTTTCATGTTTATCCTTCTGCAGAAGGGGCTCCTCCATGCCCTGGTTTGCAGCTCATAAAGGGCAGTGACCATGGCAGTGAGGAAGCCTACTTTGACCAGTGGGCACTGGAACTGTTCAGCCTGAGTTCAAGTTCTGGCTCTCTTCTCACCAGCTGTGTGACCTTGGTATAGGGCATCTCTCCATACCATCCCCCTCATGTGTAAAAGTGGAATGGTATGAGATAATATATTTAAACATTTAGAATAGTACAGACACCTGAGACACACTCAGTAGGTATTAATCACTTATGTTAAAAAAAGAACCATGGATCCCATCACTTCTCTACTACCTAGTTAGGCTGAAATAAATTGTTCCACAAACTTTTTAAGTGTGAGAATAAGTGGATCACTTGCAGAGCATTCAGTAGAGTACTCAGAACTTGTGTCCAGATCACTGTCATAATAGTTTGAATAATAGTTGAGTAAGCTGTCACACAAGGAACTAAATAGGGCTGGAGCAGGTGCTCAGTAGCTATCAGGGAAGAATATCAAGCATTCGCTATTTCTGGGGGAAAGTTGTTTGTGGCACAGGTATGCTGGTTGCCTGCCTAGTCTTCTTCTTTGCTTTCATTAGCCAACTCCTGATTTTCTTTGGTGCAGTAATATGTCCAGGTAAATGACCTCCCCATAATACCTTGCATTTAGGAGTGACCAGTTAAAAGTAAGCAGAAATTACTGGGTGGAACCTCTGGAAAGGCATTTCAAAAGAAGCCGACTTTTAGAATCTGCCTTTTGTCTTTTGGTTTTTCCCCCGCTTTTTTTCTACCTAGAATGGGCATGTGATGACTGCATATACAATAATCACCCAAGACTGTAACGATGAAGACTATTTGCAGTGGAAGGAACACTGCCCTTGGCTTATTACCTCTGGACTTATTGTTAAATGACAAAAAATAAACGATTTGATTAAACTTCTGTAATTGAGCTTCAATTACATGTGGACTAACAGCAATTCTAATAAAAAGGGCCAGAGTGGCATTCACTGCTAACCAAGACATACACACTTTTTTTTTAGCCAAAGATGAAATTGATAATGCATCTGGCCTTTGGGTTAGGTGTTCTCATTACCCTTCAAATCCCTCTGAAACTGTATATAGGAGTAAGACTGACAAATGGACCAAGAAGGCATTCTTCAAATTGAAATGTTTTTATTAGAATACTAATAATTGCAGATACAAAAAAAGAAAAAACCTCACACATGAAAAAAGAGGAAAACATTCAGAAATGCTACTATAGATTAGGCAAATTAGAGTAAAAAGATTTCTGCAGCGCATACAAAATGTAAACATTTGCCCTGGGATTTCCCACAGATGGCACAGTCCGTAAGGACTTATTTGGAACAAAAATATGTCTATTGATTCTCCAGTATAGCCTCTAAAACATCTGGAAATTTGTAACATTGAAAGTTAAAGTTCCTAGCACACTCAAAATTTTCTATGCAAAAAAAACTAAAAATGGTTTCCAACCAAGGCAACTTAAACATCAATTGTTATATGTGGAAGCAGAGGCACCGAAGCAAACCAATGTTCCAATGATGAGCTTCCATTCACTATGCTAACTGTATATGTATTTACCTTGACAGAGATTACAAAAATATAAAAAGAGTATATAAAACCCCCCAGTTGAGTCTGGGGTGGGAGATGAAATATTTCTTGCTTATCAAATGCTCAAGAGAGAGGCATCAAATCAGTCACTTGAACTTAGGGAAGGAAGACTAAGAAGAGGCCCTCTTCTGTTCAGAAAATGGAGACTCGTAAACTTCCATGGGTGGGCAGGTACAAACCAAGTGCTGATCTCCATAGATGTCATCAATCCGGGCAACGGTTGGCCAGATTTTGTTCTCCGGTTTCACAAAGGGCTGCAAGGGATAGAAGATGAAAATGATCTGGGATATTTTGAGAGGTTTCTCTTGCTAGAGAAGATTGTAATGATATCCCAATATCCCTCCTCCCCAAGGTCTACAACACCACAAGTCTTCAGGAAGTACAAGAAGCCAAAGCCAACCTCGTTACTAGTCAAAAAAAATCCAGCTTTTGACACTTGTCCCCACCACATCAAACAGACTACTGAGTATCTTCTCCTTCAAAGAAGAATCAAGAAGGAAAGAAAGATTGCTTTGGGGCCATCTCCCTGCTGGATGATGGCAGAAACATCTACTTGACAGGAACCCCTATTTGGTCTGACTTCAGAGCTCCAAAAGTCAATTCCTGTGCTCTGCACCCCTCGTCATGACCCACATTTCACAAGGTGTCCCACAAAGAGTTACTATAATAAGGAGATTACAGAGTGGGAGGCCCTTAGAGCAGGCAATGGCCTCTTGTACGCACGTGAACACCGCCAGCTAGCACAGTCATCTTCAGAGGAGAACTTACGAGTGGGAATGCTGCCACCTCTCTGGAATATGGCCGATTCCAGTGGGAGGATGTGACACAGGTCAGGGAGTGAGGCGACATCTGAGACAGACAGGGATGGGAGGCAGATCAGAGCAGAACACCGCCTTCTCTACACTTCACCGCAACCAGTGAGCTTCTAACAGAAGCCCATGGACAGAAAAGGCTATTGTTTTGATTCAATTTAAGGGGAAGGAAATTTTAGTTGGAAATTTTTTTATTGTGAAATATTTCAACTATCAGAAAGTTATAGTAATATAATAAGCACATCTACCACTTAATATAAGCCAATATTTTGCCGTATTTTCTTAATCTTTAAAAATAAAAAAATAGATGCAATTGAAGCTGCCTGTATATCTCCTCGCCATATAATTGTTTGCCCTCTTCCCCAATGATAACCACTATCTTGAATTTGGTGTTCACTATTCTCATGTTTTTATACTGTTACTGCATATATTAATAAGCAACATATAGCATAGTTTGCTGTACAACTTTAAAACCTTATATCTTATGTTATTCTCCACTTGCTTTTGTAACTCAGTATTATATTCTTTAGATGTCTATTGTCATTTTTTAAAATAGCCTAAATCCTAAAAGAATCAGCAGTATCCAGAGTAAAGAGAAATGATAATGAAATTAAGAACAATGGTATTGTCGCCATTCATTACCCTGTCAAACTCACACTCAGTAAGGTGCCTGCACTCTACCTTCAGCCAGGCAGTTTTGGAACTTGCCTGAGCTTCCCTGAGCATCTGAGATCTATTATCTGGCTTGGAGCCATAACCCCACACATTATTTATTCTCAGTTCATGATTCCACAGCTTAATAACGTCCAAACCTAACAAGAAACTTAGGGCTCTGACCAGATATAAACTGAACATGCTTTTAAAGAGGCAAGGTAATGCCTAACAAATTTTTCTCCAACATAAGCCATAAACATTGTAAAGCATTCAAGCCAAGTACCAACCTGGGAGTTCTAAGAGGTAACTGCTCTCATGTGAGAACTGATCTTTATCCAGAGCTAGTGAGGTAAATAATCCCTAGTAAGTGCATCAAACAGATAACAGAGAAGGATAAGATTTCCTCAACTACATAGAGCCCATCAGCTTCTACTCCTTCCTTTGGTACACAGTTGGGTGTGTGTCGGGGTGATGTGGCGGGGTATAGCTCCCACAACCCAAAACAATTACACAAAGTCAAAACATCAGAAAACATACATGTTATACTTGAGTAACTGCTGCTGTGTTCAAGAAGTCAAACTTTCAAGTAATGAATGCATCATCTTCTCAGAAGAATGGACTTAGACAAGAATATCACCTTCTGATGAGCCTTCAGGGGTTGCTGGCACCCTGACGGGACACCATTTTCTACTCTAGTGGACATACCAAATAAAGTACTAGTGCCTACATACCTTCAGTGGATTGACCTGTGGGTCAATACGGCCCTCCTCAATGTCAGCGATTTCCTGCCTGATGTTGATCATGGCGTCACAGAATCTATCCAGTTCTGCCTTATCTTCCGACTCGGTGGGCTCAATCATGAGAGTCCCTGCCACCGGCCAAGACATGGTAGGGGCATGAAATCCTGCAAGGGAGACAGGTTTACTAATGTATGTATCTCAGCATGTTCACGGAAGAAAATCTTAGGAAATAATCTAACAGCCAGCAATAGAGAATCAGTTAAGCAAATTTTACTGGTTACCCATACAATAAATATGCGATCATTAAGAGTATGTAAATTAATATTAAATTGGGTAAATATTCAAAAATATTAAGTGAAAAAAGCAAGCTACATAATGATATCCCATTGTTATTAAAAAATGACAAAGTATTTTTATATATGTATATCTTATGAGGGAAGATGCTTTGAAGAATAAGTACTAAAGAATATTTTAAATAAGAATAAATACTAAAAGAATACTAAAGAATAAATACTAAAGAACACTTTTCTGGGGTTAGCGCCGGAAAATGAGACTGGGATTTTTATTTACTTTGTGTTTTAGAATATTTCTATAATGCTCATGTATTAATTGTAATAGAGAAATTAAAATATTAAAGCCTATTAAAAGCTAAATAATGTAACAAGCAGTAAAGAGCCTGGAGTGAGTGTTATTGTCCCATCTTACAGGTAGGAAAACTGAGGCTTGGTCAGTATGTAGAAAACCTTTGCACTGAATACAGGCTGAAGGTGATTCTACACTTTTATAAGTTTTTACATCTAAGATTAATCAACAAGACACACAGTCAAGAAAGAGATTTCCTGGATGAAAGCCAAAAACAGCCCTTGCTATTTCCTATACTTTTTTTGTGAAACTTTAAAAGATGAAGAACAGCTACTATGTTGGTATACCTGTCAGCTACATTTGCCCTAGAATGTGATTGTTCCCAATTCTGGTGCATCATTACATGGGTGTTTTAGAGTCATGCCTACATGCTTTAAAGGACTCTCTCTCTCCTCAACATTTTATTATAGGAATTTTCAAACATACCATAAGTTAAAAGGAGTGAATACCCATATACCTTCCACCTAGATTCTACAATGATGCTGTTTGCTTTATCACAAATCTATTCATCCATCCACCTTATTTTTGATGCAAGGTATGTTACAATCATAAATACACTTCACCCTTAAACACTTCAGTGTACATATTAACTAGACTTCAATATCAGTTCACATGTTTTTGTGACAAAATTGACATACTGTGAAATGCACAAATCTTAAGTGTACCATTTAATGAGTTTTGACAAATGCATAAAACTGTCATCTAAACCAGAAAGGGATTTAAAAAAAAAAAAAAAGCTGGTCTCCTTAAGTCTGACTGCAAATCCATGTGTGAGCAAATTCACACATCTGAATTGTCGTGGAAACACAAATTCCTGAAACACAACCCTGATTTAAAAAGTTCAAGGAAGGGCTCGAAATCTGAGTGTTAAAATCCCCAGGTGACTTCAATCATTAGTTATGTTTGGAAACCTCTTGTTAAATATACAGATTACTAGGACTTTACCCATGAAAATTCTGATTCAGTAGGTGTGATTAAAATCTGGAATCTATGTCATCGTTTTCATTGTTGTTTTTTAACTTAGCCATTCATTCATGCATTCATTCATTCTTTCACTGATTAAACACATGTTCTAGGTACCCACTATGTCCCAGGCTTCTGGAGAATTCTGTGCTTGGGGCAAGTGTGACAATCGCTCTATCAAACACCAAAATAATGTCCAGGTTAGAGATAGCAAAGGACTTGGGAATACTGGGTGGTAAACTTCAACCACCACTTTCCTCTTAGCACTCCCCTCTCTCTCTGCAAATGCTGCTACAGCCAGCTGTGTGATACAGACAATGCATCCCCAAAAGGAAGCCTTATTCTGAATGGACCATCACTCAGCCATTAGCTGGGAGGTTGAGTCAGGTTACAGGAACAGCTAAGGAGATACTGAGAAGGTAATTGCTAATTTCATTAGTGAAACCTTTCTCTGGTTTTCCCATTTATTATCAGTATAACTTTGCATAATATAATAAGATCATTCACTGAAGAGAGAATGAGTCACACATGTGGGACTCCCATGATGATGCAGTTGTGAAACTTAAATTATTAAAGCTTTCACTTATTAAAAGAAATCATTCAAATCATCATTAAAATTTAGATAGAACTCCATATCCATTGAAAAGCAAAATTCTCCCCCACGTAGCCTTTCTGAGAAGAGAAGGGTCTTTGACCTTATTATAATATCACTAAGAAAATGCATTTTAACAAAGGTTGTGCTGAATGAACATCACAGATACACAAAGAGCCTGTGTCTCTTAAAATCCTTCAAAGAAAATTGCATCATCTCTGAAAACGCATGCCTATTCCTTCATCTCCAGAAGCAGCTGAAACAGCTATGCCATGACTGAGATGATTGTAATTCTAAAAAGCCATTTGCCTCCTACCACTTCTACATGTGACTGGCTCCACTTCCTCCCCCATTACACCAACTTACCTCTTCAGAGACTTCTCTGTTTATTAAGAGTGGGACAGGAGAAAGAATTTACCAGAAACATGGGAAGAGAGCAACAATCATTTTCTTTGGGATTTTTAATTTTAACTATACAGACTACTTTTCTTGGATGCATGGATGCAAGATGCATGATGTAATTAATATCTTTTCAAAGGCAGTACAAATGCAGTCATATGGGAGTTTTTTTCTATCACTGTCAGGGTTGCTAGAACCCTGGGCTCTCCACTTAGCCTACGGATCACTTTCCTATGGTGCCTGCACATTCGGTTTGTGCCCTCCAGGAAGTAATCCACAGCCAGAGCAGGCAGCTGCATAAATGTCAAAAGCCCAAGTTACCCTACAAGGGGTGGATCCCATGGCACTACTCACCATAATCCTGAAGCCTCTTGGCTACATCCACAGCCTCAATATTTGCAGATTTTTTGAAGGGTCTTGTATCCAAAATAAATTCATGAGCCACATAACCTGTTCGGGAAAATGGTTTCATCTCAAGATTAGCATCAGCTTATTGTTGAACCCAAGCAAATGAACAAATAAATCAGCTTTATAATGTACATGAAAATGCATGGGCACTTGGTAAATTTATATTTGGAAACAAAGACTTCATCTGCTGTTATTACAAATAAAAATTTTTAACATTTCAGGCCAATGAGTCTGATCCTTAGTGTGTAACTTGCCAGGTGCCAGGAAACTAACGGGAGGTGGGACTTCGGTGCCAGGGCACTGCTGGAACATCCAACAGAGATTCCTGTGGATGAAATTATTTCTAATGCCGAGGACCTAAAATCTACCAGTCATCACAGACCTGATCCTTTTCTACAAAATACTTCTAATGTTGAAGATGCACTGATACTCTTTTTAGTAACTTTGCCCTCAACATCAAATAACTGTTTTTTCTATGTGTAGTGAATATATACTAAGCATAAGACACAGAATTTTACAGGATTCTTGAAAGGGCCTTTTGAAATTTGGGTTTCACACCAAGAATTAGAAATAGGGGCTGCCAAACAGCACACCACCAGTGGCAAGGAGGCCAAAGTCTCTGTGGGGGTCAGTTCACTTTGTTCTAGTTCATAAACTGATTGCCTCTCTATGCCCAGACTGCCATTTCCCCAGCGTGAGCTGTTGGCCACCCATCCATCATCAACAATAAGCCACAGAGTAAGTCAGCATTTTCATAATAGATCAGCACTCCTGGGGGCTTCCCAAATTCCATGGCCCGTGCAACTGATGGATTTCCTTCTAGGAAAGTATCTAAGCATTAGACAATAACGCACTCCTTCTTAACCTGCTTTCCTGACTTTTGGCAAACAATGAATCTGTTTACAGACACTTGGAGCAGACAGCTCAGGCCTGCAAATAGCTCCTGTCATTAACGGAGATAGTCTATGGACTGGCTCTGCTTCTTATGTAATGAATACACATGAAAGGATCGGTCTTGTCTGAAAATGAAAGTATGAGAGCCTGAGACTTTGTATATACTGTCACTGCATATTTATTTTTAAAACACGCTTTCTAACAATGACAGGGATTAAATTTGTGAGGAGTATGATTCAAAAGTAGAAAGTTGTATTCACAAGTAGGTAAACCTGGGAGGAAAAGTCCCAAAAGGAATAACCAGCTGGAATGTTCAGGGGAAAAAATCATGAGATTATTTAAAATTTTCATCAACTATTAACTCCAGGAATCCTAAATGACCTACCCCATTTTGGGAGCCCAGCCTTTAACCTCTTCTCTGAGCCTCTGGCAGCTACCCCTAGCATTGTGACAATGACACAAGGGAAAAGCTCACTGTTCTGAAGGACGCTCAGCCAGCAGGAGGGGACGGGGAGAGGGACACATGAGTAGTGGGGAGCTGCTCTTGCTGGTGGACAGAGAGCAGAGTCTTAAGGCCCCATCAAGCCCAGCCTAGCCCAGCCTAATGCTGCTAATACCAAGACTTCATCTGCAGAGGCCCCCACCACAACCAAGTGGTTTGGGAAGAGCTCCATTTTCAAAATGAGGTTCAGATGTTATTTTCTAAATCCTTACTCTAATGTGTTCAAATGGAAACTAGTGGAATTTCAGCATCGCTCGTTCAAGCCCTCTCTCTCTCTTACTTGACCGCTGAAAGGGGTGAAATTTAAACTTGGTGGCTGTTGGAGGCCGGATCCCAAGTTGTTCATCTTTGTTTGCAGTTTTTAAAGAGAAAAGATATACAAAAAGATACACAACCTTCTATGGCATGTGCTGAGTCAGGGCACTCTGAAGTAGAAATTGTATAAACTGACCAGCACGAGTTTTAATTTTTACTGAGTAGCTGTTTCCGCTGTGTCGAACCGTGACTCCAACAGAGTCTGAAAAGATACCAAGTCAAGGGAGCAAGGAAGAGAGAGGGTAGAATGGTGAAAAAGCAAAACACAGCTGGCTTGGCTCTATGCTTGGAACACCCCTCAGACCCCCGATGTTAATTCGCTTCCGAGGCTGAAGATGACATGGGAACATGCTATGGAAAAACGAGACTTTTCAAAACTCCCCTTCAAAGCAGGGTCCAGACTTGACTTATCCCACATTTGCAGAGTGACTGCATAGAAATAAATGGATCTCTCGGGCTTGGATGGGCAATCAGTGACACTCAGTCAACCTTTTCAGTTGCAATCCAGGGGCCACAACTAACAAGACTGGGATTGAGTTCAGGTAAACAGGGTCCCTGGCCTCAGGGGGTCACCGCGCAGCCAGGATGTGAGAGCCCAGCCTGAGGCCCAAGTCCATCCATAAAGGCCACCAGGAAACCCCTTCTCACGAATTTCCAAGCAGAGTTAGGTTTATCCAAGGTCAAAAAGGGATAGGCATTTAAGAATTTAAAACATAAATAAAACACTGGGATACTAACAAAGTTGTCTACTCCACTGACAGGAACTGCATTTAGAGCAAAAAGTGAGCTTAGCTTCCCCGCACAAGGGTACACATCTGTGAATTAAATTTTAAGTTCCTCCTTGAAAAATGTATTTTACCTGAAGTAATTCCTTTCTTTCCTTAGTCTAGCAGAATAAATACTAGTGCGGCTCCCCCTTCTCAATTCTTGCCCATTACTTCCTTGCTTAGCAAAACCATAAGCCTCAACAGTTTAGCTGGTATTTTCAAATCTCTCAGAGAAATGACCCATAAAGGGAAGCCTGGAGTTCATTAAAATTATTGCCTCATAGTCATCTGCAATTCCAAAGTCTTATTTAAAGCTAGTAAATAGGATTAAGATGAATAACAGTCTTAAAATATTGCCATTAGACACTTTGGAATACAATGTGTTTAAAAACATTTCTATTTTGGGCCCTCGGGAGGTACAGTGATAATTCTTTTCTAGGCCTTAAAACACTAAGCCTCAAATTATATAATGAATGTGTTTACCAGACCAAACATGAGACAATTTTTGGTTTCATGAACTTTGGGACTGGTTAATAAAGTCTATAATCACTGATCTATTTCTGCTTAGGATGAGAAAAAGTATTCATTATTTAATTCTGGGGTAAAATGTCAAAACAAATGGAAATGTCATCTATCTTTCTGAGCTGCAAACCCCCTAGGACTGGTCCCAGCTCTGCCCAAAGCTGTCATTTAAATGCTAAGCACCTGGCAGCCTGGCAGGCACTGAGACACACTGGCTTGTTCACTTCTCTCTCTCCCAGAATGCCGCCCCCTTCCCCACATCACATTCATTCTTGCTTTAAAGAACTAAACTTTGCATCGCGCAACTCTGTGCACATACTAAAATCACTGAATTGTACATTTTAAATAGGTGATTTGTACGGTATGTGAATTCTATCACAATGAAGTTGCCAAAGTTAATCTTTAGGAAGCTTTCAGTATAGATATAAAAAAGTTAAGTTAGAGAAAAAACCAAAACCCTTGTAAATTAAAGCAAAAATATCATTTTTCACTCACCAAATTGGCCAAGATATTTTAGTTTTGGTTTGTGTTGCTTCTTCACGCTCACTAGGCCCTGCCATGGAAGTCAGGTGCTAACAGTGTGCAATAAATTGGTACAAAGTCTCTGCGGGGACAACTACACCATATGTATCAAGAGCTTAAATGAATCTGTATCCTCTAAGATAATAATGTCTCTTCTACAACTCTAACCAGAGATGTTTTTTAAAAATATCTAAAAAAAGAATATTCATTGTATTGTTACAAATTGCAGTATTGTTACAAATGCAAACAACTCCAATGAGGAGGAAACCCTATAGAATCACTTAAATTACGGTACATCCATACAATAGAATAGACATATCCAGTTTCAGAGAACATTTAATGACATGGGAACATGATCACAATATTAGATAAAGTTAAAAAAAAAAACAGGATACAAACTGTGTAATATGATCTCAACTGCTTAAAAGTAAGTTAAGAGGGAATACAGTAAAATGTTTCTAGTGGTTATGTCTGCTTGACAGAACCATGGATCATTCACATTTTCTGCCTGAGACTTTTTTATTTTCCAAATTTCCCATTTTGAGCATCTATACGTTACTTCTATAACCACAGCAAACACTTAAGCTGATCCTGAAGGCCAATACAGAAGCAGGATACATTTCACAGTGCAGGAGCTATACTTGAATTAATTAGCAGCTCTTGCAGCTTCTTCAATTCCCACTTCAGAAGCATTTTATTGTGTTGCTTAGAGACATATTGCTTGCAAATTTCTTTCCTACTCTCTGGGGAGCATTCCTACCCAGAGCTGCTGGTTATTTAGTTTTTTCTATTTTCAAACTTCAGAACCACCCTTTTGGATACATATTTATAAGGCAAGACTAACCTTTAAACGAAAGATCACAGATGTAGACATACACTCCGCCTGGGCTGGGAAACCCAGAGCAGGAAAAAAGGGGCTTCGGTGCTGGGGCTGAGGTCTGGGCAGGCTGCATGCTGACTGCTGTCCGTCTGCTCCAAGTCCCCTCTATCCCTGCTCTAGGGTTCTGTGCCCACATGTAATACGTTGCATGTCTACCTGGCTCTTAGCTCCAGGCCCTCCCATCACCTTCAGGGGGATTTTGTTCCTCCGTCTATTATTCCCTCTAGTGCAGCTTCACTCTCCAGTCTTCACAGCCGTTTCTCTGCCAGCTTAAAATCATGTTTCCTTATTTAGAAACAAAACAAAACTGCCTCCCACTGAAGAAGCTCCCACTCCCTTCACTACCAAACTCCCTTAAATGACAAATGCTTCCCCTTCTTCTCCCCACCCTGAGTCCACTTCTCAGCCTGTTTCCATCTGGCATCAGCCTCACCATTTTGCCCTAACTGCTTTCAAAGGTGACCAAAGGTTTCCTGACTGTTAAAGGCATAGGTGCTTTTTAAGACTCTTAGCATAAGACCAGCCACATAATCTTCCGCCTGTCTCTCCCTGTTGGGCAACACACGAGCAGTTTGTTGATCACTCATACAGTGCCAGGTGTGGTGCCAGGTATGGGAGCTCGAGAACTGCAGCAGGCACAGTCCCCAGCCTGCAGGAGTTCCAGGTTAACAGAGAAAGCCTCAGGGTGGGAAGGGGTGGTAGCCAAAGAATGGGTACTTCTCTCCACCCAGAAAGGGAGGTTCCATTGGGGAGATAGGGTCAGAACAAAGGCAGGAAAGAGAAACAAGGGCTTCTGGGGAGAGGTGCTGTGACCAGTGCTGTGGGGGCTCTAAAGCCACCTCCGGAATGGAGTGCCCCATCACCAGGCACCCCTTCTTCTGCATCCCACTTAATATAGCCATCAGCCTAAGGGGGTTAGCTCTGGTCTTCAATACTCTTTCCTTGGTCTTACCATTTCCAAGAGTCTGCTTTCAGATTCTGTGCCCATAGCCAAATCTCTGCATGTCCACCTGGCTTCCTCGCCTCCCATCACTTCCAGCATAACCTTGCTCCTCCATCTATTATTTCCTCTATAACTAGCCTAAGAGCCTTCCCTAAAATTTCTCTTCACACTCAACTCATAAGAAATTAAGTACTACTGATTCTACTTCTAACAGCATGTTCATCCCCTGCCACTGTCTTAATAATTTTAACATTCTCTTAATCCTGTCTTTCCTCTGCTCAAAAATCTTTCAGGCTCAAGGGTAAAATCCAGAGCCTTCCAAGACCTTCAAGGCCCCATGCTACCTCTCCAATCTCATTCTCATCTGCTCCCTCTCATCCTATCTCACCCTTCAACCCGCCCAACACTCCTGACACCCCGACATCTCCTTTTTCTATGGCTTCCTCCTATAATTCTGTTTACTGGGCTTCTGCTACTCTTCTTTCTAGGCTCAACTCAATAGCTCCTCCCTTAAGGCTTTCCCAACCATCCCATCATGCCTCTGCCCAGTCTGAATTACTCTACTCTTTGGGGGCACTCCCATAGCACTTTGTGATAATAATGAGCCCGTAGTATATACGTATACATCTCTCTGCAGTATGGGCTCCTTGTTGACCTGAGCTGTGTAGACTAAGTTCATCACAGGGCCTTGCAAATACTGATACCCCTGAATTTGTCACTAAATTTAAGTTATTTCCAATAACTCTGTGCTTTTCTCTGGTATATGCTAAGAAATATAAGTTTCCCGTCCACAACAGAAAACATCTACTAGGTCCAACTTGGTTTAGGCAAGAAAAAAACCAAGGTGAGGGTAGACTAAAGTTAATACTTGCCTCTTGCACCCCGGAAAAGGACTCTGTAGTGTTTTTCTAATCGCTTGGCCATGTAATTGGCATTTAATATAGCAACTTCTGTGGCCTGTTTTAGGCCATTTGCTCCCATCATCTGCAACAGAGAGGAAAAGAGCCATCAATCGTGGAATAGGTAAACCAGAGAGACACTAAGCAAAGACACCTCCAGAGAAATCCCTCCACAGAGGAAGTCAGTCCACAGAGGAAATCACTCTATAAATTGCAGATGAGAGAAAACCCTAACAAGGACATCTGTCAGTCCTCTCTCGGCCTGAAATAAATTTTGGATTTCTCCTCTGAATAGTCATTTTACATTCTTATTGTAGTGACAAAGCTTATCGCAGAGCAAAACTGACTGCTGACTATTGTGTCATCTAAAAAGGAAAGAAAATTGTTTTTAGACTATACTCATTTGGGGGAATTTAATATGTATTTGAGATGTATTGATAATTGCCAAGAATCCCATGGGATCTTGACCAAAATCCCCTCCGAATCCGTTCTGTATGGTTCATCTTCCAACGGTCCATAGTCAAAGTCATTTATGTTTAAATACTGCCAGAGCCAATCTTCTCCTTTCCTGGTGATTCGTAAGTTCCTGTGATTATGTGGAGTGAACATCATCACCAGCATAGAACTTAAAGTCGAGATTGCACCAATTTTTATTGCCGATTTTCTTCCCAGAATACAACATGTGCATTGGAGATTTGATATGCATTAAATACACAACTAATATAAAGCACATTAGACAGCATTAAAGAAACAACAGTAAGCAAAGGACATACTTGGCCAGGCTGGTCAAAGAAGGGCTCCTAAAATAACAGTTAGAACTTGAGTGGAAACTTAAAAAGGGGTAGAATTTAGACAAAGAGAAATGGGAAGACACTCCAGATGAGAAGGATGGCAAAAACCAAGCTGTGGAAGGGAAGGCACATAGCTACAGTGTGGGAGTTACTGTTGCACCTGGTGAATTGTGACTACCTCTTGAAATCCTCAAACTCTGACTCGGTTCAGCCAGCCACTGGCTTTTGACTTGTGCTTCAGAGTTACGAAGCAGCTGGACGGCTCAAGCCCTACCCCTCGTATGCTAAATTTGATTCTTCCTGAGATGGGACCTGGGCATGTGCATTTTGGAAAAATTCCCTAAGAATTCCATGCAGGCTAGTGAGGCCCAGTGGTGATGGCAAAGAGAAGCAAGGGGAAAATTGAGGAACTTTAGGGAGAATCTAGCAATCCCTTAGGGAGTGTCCAAGGTGGACTGAGGCAGGGAGAGGACAGGAAGTTCTAGAGTCCAGGTGATGACTAACAACGGCCTCAAATAAAGAGAGGGCCCAAAGCCAAAGGGGTAGCCTAACTCCTACTTTATTTTATTTTTAAACCGAGGCTCTGTCTGGTGTTCCTGGCATATAGCCAAACTAGCCTTGGGGCATTTATTTTTTATATGTGGGAAATTATCTCTAACTCAAATATGTCCATAACAAATAACCAAGGTTTACAGGACCAAGAGACCAAAAAAATCTGGGAATTAGATTCTGTTTGCAAAGAAGTAGACCTTTATTATTGTTGTTTTTGTTGTTATTTGCAGAACACTTGAGTATCATTTTCAAAAACAGATTTTAGTCTGAGAATTGTTGTTTCAACTACCCAGAAAGTTTTCCTTAAGAATCATAAATGCCACACTATTCAAGAGTAGCAGCCAGCCCTAGAGTGTCATCCAGCATGACATGCATAGCTGAGTTTTTGTTTTACCGAAAGATACCCCTCCTTTAGGGAGGGAAGCCACTTGGGAAAGCTGCTCTAATAGCAGATGAGCAAGTATTCCTATGCAACGCACAGTCCTGTCAGCCCAGGAGGTGGGCAGGCCAGTCTGAATGAGAGCTGTATAAACTCTGGCCTAGCAGTAGTTTTTTTTTTTTTGGAGAAACACAAAGGAAGGAAGCCTCCTGCTCTCTGACAAAGTCTAATTACCTCTGACAGTACAGTTCCACAGGCCATAAAGGACAAAGAACTTTGGGAATCCACAACATAAGCAAATTGCTGCTACCTTTCCTCCAGTCCCAAGAAACATAAAAGGAAGTGAGATGTATTCCTGAAGTTTATCCCAGGACCTCAAAGACGTGTAAAAATTATACACACTGATTTTCACTTGCAAGGGGCCATGCAAATCCTACACGAAACCAAATGACATGGCCAGAACATCCATATGACTCATAGAACTTACCTCTGGAGTGTTAATTTCTCAGATGTTAAACACACTATGAGAACCCAAAGGAAATGGCATAATGAAGATGAGATGAAATGACTTTTAGCTGATCTCTGTAGGAAGGTTTCTTGAACCCAAGTCATCAGCGATCTTCACTAACCACATCTCAGATCATGGTTTTTCAACTTTACGTTAAGAAGAAAGTCTGCAGTCCCCCACCCACACATCCATCCCCCACCCACTGAACACACATTCACAGGCCTCACCTTAATGTAAGCCCATGAAATGGGCAAGATGGAACTGGAGCCCCACGGGGCCGCGCTGATGGTACCCACAGGCCAGGACTCCTCATCTGGCTTTACTGAAATTATGGGATGACTGGGCAGAAAAGGGGCAAGATGCTTCTTCCTGTATTTTTTTTAAGTACAAATTCAAAAGATGTGAAAAGATCAACTCCAACCAAACAGGCAAGTCCTGGGCCCTCTCAGGAAGCTCTATTCTTAGTAGGGGAAGTCCAACAGTGGAAGGGACCTGACACCTGCTAAGAGGCAGATGTTCAGGAAGTGTTCCTTCCTTCCTCCTTCCCTGCAAGCATGGCTCACTAGCCATCAGCATCCCAGTGGCTCGCCCAAGAAGTATGGCGGGGGATTTGACAGAGGAAGGTGGCCACGGACTTGCATGCAGAGCCATGGGCTCACTAGGATGTGGGGGCATCCCAGCCCCATGTCCCCTCTCTCCCAGCTCCACGCCCCACACTTTCCTGAGGCATCTAAGGGGTATAAAAGGGTGCCACTGAGAAGTCCATGGGCTACACATTGGAGGCCAGCATGTGACCATCATCCACCCCACCTTCCCAACAGTTGAGGCACTGGGGCTCCTCCACTTACAATAAAAAAAAGTCATAATCAAAAAGAAAAGAAGAAAAAAGCAAGAGGGATTCCAGCATCCTCTAAGACTGGCCCATTGGGCACGTTTTTGGAAGACTGAAGCTCAGGAAATGGCTGCTCAGCAGCATTTTCATAAGATAATTCTATTTCATAGCATAAAAAGTTACCGATGACTACAAGGTATTACTTTAGTCAGGTGCAATAAGAATTCAGGCTGCAAAAACACTTTACATCCAATCCATTTTTGTGGGGGGTAAGAATGTTTGTGTTCTACTCTCTTAGCAAATTTCAATTACAATATACAGAGTGATGAACTATAGTCACCATGCGATCTATACATTAGATCCTCAGACCTTATTCGTCTTATAGCTGAAAGTTTATGCTATTTTATCAACCTCTCCCTATGCCACGTGCCCTGCAGCTCCTGGCGGCTGCTCTTCTACTACGAGTTCTTTTTGTTGTTGTGGTTGTTAGATAATTCACTTTCAATATAACCAGCAGCCAATTTTAAAAAGAAAGGAAGAAAGAAAACCTGCTTGGAAGTCTAAGTTAAAGTCTGAAAGGTGCTTTCCAAGTGTTAATATTTCAGTTCTGATTTATAATACTCCAGGAAAGCTGCCCCTCTCTTTGTTATTCTGTTAACAAACCTGCCCTGTCCGTGCCTGAATGGGATCTTACTGTGGGCAAATCAAAACTGTGGTTAATAAACACGAACTATGCTCCTCTTTGGACATACCCTAAGAGCATCCCTTTCACGCTCCAACCCCAGCTCCTACAGACGTACTGCATATGAAGGTATCCCTGACACTTGAAAACCTCAATGGGAAGAATAATGAGTTTGGAGGTATTGTTTCATTCTCAGTCTCCAAAGCCATTCTGAAAGCAGTAGCCCAGAACTCACACTCCGATGGGCCCCATGCCAGGGCCACCTCCTCCATGGGGAATGCAGAAGGTCTTGTGAAGATTTAGGTGTGAGACATCAGACCCAAAGTCTCCAGGACGACAAATTCCCACCTACCACAGAGGGAAAGAGCAAAACGCAAAAGTCAAGAGCTTGAAAAGGTACTCTGGAGAGGAGGTCATGCTGCTTGCTGCAGCCTTTCCCCTCAGAGGAAAGGCAGGCAGAATGGTTCACAAACACGTCCCCAACATGGGCTGAGTTCTGCAGGCAAAGCCTGGCATTCCGTAGGCAGCAAGGCTTGTGGTTTCTGTGGAAACAGCAACCAACCATGTAGCTTAACTTTGATTCTAAAATACAGATTCGAATATATAGTCCACTTCTAATTATTCACCCTAAGAGGGAGGAGAGGAAGCACCCCTAGCACAAGAGAGGATGTAGTCCTTGCTTTTGAAACAGGCAACTTTCACCCCAGCAGTCCTACTTCCCCCTGCATGGTTGGCTTTGGGTATCATGCACTTTAACAAAGGGCCCTTCTGGGCACCCCAAAAGAGTTGGCTGGAGGGTGGCCCAAGAGAATGCTGAACCTGGGGAGTAAAAAGGAGGTTGAGAGTTTTCCTGAGATTATCCTGATGCCAACCACAACACAACAGACATCGCTGCCACTTTTGGGCTGATTTTGAATGTGATTAATGATAAAGAAAGCATTTATGCTACTGAAGCAATAGGCAATCCCTAAACCACACTTACAAAGGGAATCAGACAGAAAGCAAAAAAAAAAAAAAAAGCAGAAAGAGTCTGAAATAGTAAAACAAACAACAAACAATGACCAAGAAGTTAAGAAGACCCTGAAACACATGAGGACACTCTTCTGCTCCAGTGGCTCCCCACAGCACTTCCTCAGGGGTGCACATTACACAGAACCCCCACCTCACCCCTAACAAGGACTGGCCCTTCAGAGACAGAACTAGTCAGCTGTTGAACACCGATGAAGCTGAAGCCAGGTTAATGGCTTGCCCAAGGCCATGGGAGACCAACATTCACAAGTGGCCAGAACGTGGGTCTGAATTCCCTAAGGAAGGCAGTCAAGTAGACTTTTTGCCTGCCACAGCCCCAGAGGGACAGTTCCCTCTGGCAAACTAAAGACATTCAGCTCATTCTCCACTTCCTTTCAACCTTTTTGCCTCCTCCCCATTATCTCCCATCACTTCATCTAGAATCTGTAATCTCAGGGAAATTGAGGCACTTTGTTTGAAATTGGCTATAAGGAAAGTCAGCCTCTGTTCTGAATTCCGTGTCATGCTTTAAGACAACTGTCAAGAAGTGAGAGAAAAAAATTTTCTCTTCACGGTTTTCTCAGGGAGCCCTTCTCATGTTGCCCACCTGAGCATTCATATTTGCCCCGTCTAGGTAGACCTGGCCTCCATGTTGGTGGATGAGATCACACACGTCGCTGATGTTCTCTTCAAACACACCATTGGTGGATGGGTACGTAATCATGATTGCCGCCAGGTTCTCCTTGTATTTATCTACCTGTAGCATAGAAAAGGGCAGAGGGAGATGAAGGAAGGAACGTTACTTTCTTAGTCAAACCCTTGCTTTTTATATTAAAGGATTAAGAGAGATGAAGTCTTGGTCTTTTCATGTCTGAAATTGTCTCAAAATATGATGACAACAATAAAAGATCCACAGCTATTATTCCCTTCATTGGTCATTCCAAAACAGTAACAAGATCCCTTCAGGCTAGGTGTCCATTGTCAAGACCAACAAGACTTATTTAGAGATTTTTTAATATTTGGGACTTTCTCTAAAGCTGTTTTCCTTCAGTCTAAGTCATCTCAGCAATTATTTCAGATATTTTTGTTTCCAGATGTGTCTATTCTCACAGTTAATCTCTCTCTGCTCATTTTGCCATAGCTACCCGTCTTTCCTTTCCTCCTCTTTCTGTTGAAATTGGAATTCCCACAGGGAGTGTTCCTGATCTAATTTTTTTAAATCGCCCTCGTTTTTTCTTTTGACAGAAGGTAAACATATATAAAAGGCACATTTCTGTTTTTTTGACCAGCAAGTCCAAGTAGGCTTGCGAAGAAATGTAAAAAAAACTTAAGGTCATATCCTAATTACAACTACTGGCCCAAAATATTTGTTGGTCAAAAATTTGTGGGGTGATTGAAGAGTTGGGATGGATGAGAGTGATGAGTAGTTGTGTATTTTCCACTTCCTTGAAAGCAGTTACTTGAAGTTCTCAGACTCCATGCCTAATAACCCTGACAAAATCACATTGCTATTCAACTGATTTCCTTCCCTCTTAAGATGCAGCCTCCAGTCCACCAGTGGAAAGCAGATATGGTTGCTAGGCAACCTCTTCTTGAAGGTTGGGAGGTTGGGAGTGGGGGTCGGTGTTTCAGGAAAGAAGGTGGAACACTGCCTGAAATTCAGCAGGTAATGTCTGGAGTGGCTAAGACATTTGCAAAATCTACATTTATGTTTTAGTTTCCAACACAAACATTGAGTAAAACTGTGACTGCAGTTTGATTATTAATGGTGGAAGGAGGGGTAGATTGGGCAGGAATAGGCAGATCCTGCAAGGAATATCCTTACTACCGCCATGAATAATTCATTCACCTTCTTACACATGCATGAATTAGAGAATGGGATTTCAATTTAAAGAACCTTCTCCCTGTTGGCAAAGGTAGTAGTAAAGTAGAATATGGTCAGCTTTATTCTGGACCAAAAATGTGACTGTTGCTTTTTATTGTTTTTATGTGGATAGTTAAGTTTTCTGATTTTACGCCATTTGCCCCAGACCCATTTAGAGGAGGAATTGCAGTCTTTTAATTAGAATGCAAAAGAACATAACATTGATATAAACCATCCAGTCCCTGACCCTACCACCTCTTTCTTCCCAACCCAGATGTCTCCCTTCCGTTAAGCATAAGACAAGTACCATGGCCTTGAGGTGAGCTATGTCAATATTTCCGTATCTATCCACCTCCACGGGCTGAATCTTCATGCCTGCCATGTGGGCACTTGCGGGATTGGTTCCATGAGCTGATTTCGGAATGAGGCAAACCTTAGGAATGGAATGAAAGGAAGGAAGAAAGGAAGGAGAAGAAAATAATCACTAGGCTATTCATAATGACAATAAAGACCTACAATATGTTTTGAGCAAATACTAAATAGGCACCACATCCTTTATTAAAATTGACTACTAGTGGGATGGCTCCATAGTGTAGTGGTTAGCACTTCTGCTTTACACGGAGAAGGTTCTGGATTCGTGCCTCAGGTGGAGCCATGGATCATACCCCGGGTGCGCCAGGCCCACCGGGTGCGCGCCATGAGCACGTGGGAGAAGGCCCACCTTCGGAGATCCAGTTCTTAAGGGGAGACAGCAACATCCATAGGTCGGGGTGGAAGTGGAGGTGGGGGGAATTAAAAAGAGGAAAAAATAAATGAGTGAAAAATAAAATAAAATAAAATAAAATTGACCACTAGTGCCTTAAAATCTGTTACAATTTCATTATTACTATATTGCAAAACCATGTCCAAAAGATAGGTTCAAATCCCCAGACATCGTTCCCTAAATACTCTCAGAACATCAGTATTCTCCTCACATAACCCAGCACACCAAAAATAAGCCTGGGCTTATTCTAACCTCATATCAGTTATAATTAGCAGAAAGCATCTTACAAGAACATGAGATTGAAATTTCAACTCTTAAGATTCAAATGCCCAAATCATGGCATCAGAACTCTGCTTAGCTCTGAGATCCAGAAGAGACAATAATGGCAGACATAATGCTGAGGCCTCCCAGTGCCAGGACACCAATTATGTCATCATTTGTTGGATGTTTATTCTATGCAGTGAATCCTTAGTTCCCATGACAATCGTAAACTAAGCACAAACATGGTCAATCCCTGCTCTGTGCACACAGAACTCATTCACTGACAACACTGGCATATGTATAAACGTCTAGTGCCCACAGATGCTGTAGGAACTCAGAATAAGGTTTTGCTGCAAGCTGAAGAGATCAAGAGAAAGTATCTCAAGAGCTAGAGCTTAAACTAGAGCTTAAAAATGTATTGAATTCTTTATGGAAGGTGGATGGTGGGTGCAATGTTAGAATTCTTAGATTTAAATCATTTTCATTTCCTTCCCCCAAATCATGTGAACACAGGCAAACACACATGCTCTGGTAAATCTGATAATGCCCCACTACAAGAAAGTGTATCAGAGTTTTCCTGACAAAAAACAAGAAGCAATGATTACCCTAAAAAATAATCCTTTCTTCCTTTCTCTATCTTTTCTCTTTCTTTCTTTCCTTTTCTTTTCTCTTTTCTTTTCTTTTATTTCCTTTCCTTTCCTTTCCTTTCCTTTCCTTTTCTTTTCTCTCTCTCTCTTTCTCTCTCCCTCTCTCTTTCTTTCTTTCTCTCTCTCTGTTTCTCTTTCTTTTCTTTTTATCCCAGACCAATATTCTAATCCCTTGAAGAGAAAGGAATAGGCATTATAAAATGGACTTACAAACGGAAAACTTAGTTTACAACTATTTCCTCAAAAACAGCAAAGTCATCTACTTAGTAAAAATACATGTGTACAAAAAAAGAACTGTAAACCATAGGCATGCATGAAATTATTCAGTCACTCTTCTGCTGACAGCAAGTGTGTGCCTCTTTGGAATGGCTGCTCGTCTCATGCTGGTCATGCTGTGTTGCCCTCAAATCCTTTTTCTTGTTTTGCCTCCCACTTGCATGGAATTTTTTTCTTTAATTTCTCAGGCCCAAAGCTAGGGTCACTTATCCTTTCTCAATAGGAATTTTTATTCTATCAAAGAATCTTTGGATAAAAGGATCTCTTCTGGACAAAATGATTAAGGAAGCAAAAGGTGAATGTTACAAATGAATACAAAATACTTGTTAAAGGCCTAAGTTAAGAATTCATAGCAGGGAAATTCCACTGAAACAAAAACATTCAAGCTAAAAATGTCTACCATCCTGTAATACACTGAATAATAGGCCTCCAAAGATGCCCACATCCTCATCCCTAGAATTTGTTACCTTATGTGGCAAAAGGAACTTTGCTGGTGTGATTAAGTTAAGGATCTCGAGATGAGGGATTAAGGATCTTGAGATGGGATCTTGAAATCTGGATTATAGATAGTACCCTAAATGTATTCACAAGTGTTCTCATCAGAGGAAAGTAGAGGGAGATCTGACTATGGGAAGCAGGAGATGTGATGACTGAACAAGAGTTTGGAGTGATGGTGGGAAAGGGCCATGAGCCAAGGAATGCAGGTGGCCTCCAGAAAATAGGAAAGAAGGCTAAGAAAGAGATTCTCTCCTGGATCCTTGAGAGAAAAAACCCAGCCCTGCCAACACCTTGACTTTAGCCAAGTGAAATCAATCTCGGACTTTTGGCCTCCCTCCATTAACTGTGAGAAAATAAATTTGCATTATTTTAAGCCACTAAGTTTGTGTTAGTTATAGCAGCTACTGGAAACTAATACACATTCTGATATAAGGAGTAGTAGTGGAAAGAAAAAAAAGTCTCAGTGGTTCTGTCAATGATTCATTTATATGTTACTATCAGACATTTCTGGCTTTCTGTGTAGATTTAGGAAATGTTAGTTATTTTTTTAATGTTACTTTTTCCATACTTTAGAGTGTTATGAGGGACATGGAAAAAACAGCACCCAGATTTAATGCTTTAATTTATCCAAAACTAATCTATTTTGGTGCATTTATGCTCATTTAGGAATGCCGTGTTTTTCTAACTCCCCAATGTGCCTGGCATGGACCCAACACAGCTCATCCTCAAAGGATTCAGGAAGAATGTTCCTTTGTAAGAGAAATCCATTTCTTACTGCTGGAAAAAAACTAACAGCCAAATGCCATTACTTTGTCTCAGGCATTTGGGAAGAAAAAATAGATACAGGTTTTGGGGGGTTGTTTTTTGAGGGTTTTTTTGGGTCAGTGCTTTCCCTTTGCATAGGAAACTCAGTCTTTGATCAGCAAACCTGCCTGAGTTAATTGTTGACTAGCAAACTGAGTTACTATAAAGTGTGTAAGGCAGTGCCTGATCCATGGTAACTGCTACATAAGAATGTATCCTCTCAAATTAAACTGGTAAATCAAGAACTTGGCAGTTGCATTTTAGGAACTCCTGAAATTCAACCTAAAGGCAAAGTGAAAATAACTTCCAAAAACAGCTGGAAACAACAGAACCATCAGGAACCCGGGTGGCTGTTTAGCACGATTTCCTCACACTTCTTTTCAGAAAAGCATATATTTTGCTGGATTCCATTAGAGTCTATTGTGTAGAAACAGCTGTCTCGGACTTCTCTGACGTGGAAAAATCCTCCCTGATAATTTGAATAATATACCATTTTCTTCTTCTCTAACTAAAAAGTTGGCTTTAATTAACATCTCTAATCTAGAAAGAATGCCCACACTTCCAAACTTAAGATTTGCGTATTTCTACCAGCTCAGTGACTGGGTGGTCCTCCCCACCTCCCCCCTCCAACCTCCCCTCCCTAAAATGCAATGTCCAGCTCCTCGCATCCTTCAGAATGAAGTAGTGTCTCACAACACTTCGGTGATAGTAGTGTGGACAATGGTGTCAGAAGAAACGTCACACTCAAGGGGACAGAGAGAGAAGCCAGGATGAAAAACGCAGAGGGAAAAGGAGCCAGAAAGAATCCAAGAGTCACAGGCCTAGTCTAAAGGTCTCTCATCCCTTCTCCTTGACCTTTCTGGTTTGGTCCCCAACCCCTTAACATTCATGGATGCTTCTGGGTGTCAGACTGGAGAACTGGGAAACAATGAGGGGTGGGAAGCACCACCCAGCACCCTCTTCTCTAACTCTCCCGGGTTGGGCAGACACCGTTGTTCTGCTCCTGACTCCCACTAACTCCTCCCTCTAAGAACCTCACCTCCAAGCTCAGGAAAGTTCTAGCTTAGTGTTGGTCATCACCAAAATGAAGGCCCCAGGAACACAACAGACACTGTCAGCCACAATTTGAGATCTATGTCAGATCATATATGTTAAGGGCACTGTCTCTGGGGATCTGTGGGATCCTGTCAAACCCATTAGCACCTGTTGGTCCCCAGAATGGCCCCCAAGAGCATTTTGGACCCCAGAGACTAAGACTCTCATACGCAAAGCAAACAATGAAGCAGAACCATGAACTCAACTCCACATCTTTTGTTGCTTAGAGCTGATAGACATTTAACAGGGTATTTATCAACTCAACACATATGACAGGAACTATGCTTAGGCACAGTAGGAGTTACAGAAGAACTGAAGTTTGGTCTCTGCCCTTTGCCCAGGCCTCAGGCCAGGGCTGAGCCAATGAGAGGAGGCTTGGAACGACAATATCCATGTGCCCTTTCCCCGCTCTGTTCCCCTGGGAGAGCAGCTCCACAGCCAACTGTCTGAATTTTACAGACAGGGTTAGAGCAAAAGCCTTTTATCTCCAAATGTTTTCCCAGTGAAGTGTCTTAGAGGCAAGGATCATAATGGCTGGTTCACAGAAATTTGTTTCTTGATTATATGTTCCGGAAGCTGCTTTCAAGAAGGCTTGGAGAAAGTGTCCCACAAAATGAAAGGGACACTGGGAGCTAGAACTGCTGCCACAGAGTGCTGAGCAAGCACCACCTGTCCATACTCACCGTTCTGTGTCCCTCTCCTCTCCCTTCTAAGTAAGCTCGGATAGTGGCCAGCCCTGCATATTCCCCCTGGGCTCCACTGAAAAGAGAAAAAGAGAAGGATCAAAGTTTTGGGCCTTTTCGCTTTCGTTTACTCCTTCTATATGAACACATGGGCCACGTGTTCACCAGTCTGTGACACAAAGGCACTCCTTGGGACACCATGGAAAGTTCACCTGGGATCTTTGCATGAGCCTAACTGACCTGAACAGCACTTGGTCTGTGCACTAAAGCTCACCCACTCCTGCTCAGAGACTGGCTGCTCAACCTTTGCTCAGGAACATGAACCTAAAAGATCTTTTTTTATGATGAAAATTTTCAAAATCATACAAAAATAGAAGAATATTAGGAATTGCCACTTACCTACCACTCATATCATTTCTTCAATTCAAACTCCAATATGTATCTTTCAAAGAATTATTTTTTTAAATGCAACTACAATTTCTACACCTAAAATTATGAACAATGATTTCTTAATATCACCAAATATTTAGTCAATGATCAGACAGCCCCAAAGGAACTAAGTACTATGAATATGGCACCATTCCCGTCAGTCCCAGGGTCTGCTTTCAGGCTCCACGTGCACATGGCCGCTAGTGGCTGGCCATACCCACCAAAACAGTCCTTAAGGCACCACTTTTAGAGCTTGCTTAATGATTAACATTCCAGTGAGCAATGCTGAGTCAATCATAAACTGTTGCTTAATGATCTCAGTACTCTCTTCAGGAAGGAAAGTGAAGTGAGTAAGAGGTTTTGTAATCCCATTCAAAATACATGTTTCCTCCATTTCACAAAATTACACCATCTTTTGACTCTGTGGAAGACCCAGTGGTTCTGGCATTCATCCCTTCTGATCACCCGGTAATACTGAGATCATACTCTAAATGAAGGCTTAAAAATAAATTAGATAAACTTTCTTTTATTTCTTAACTAAAAGCTAAATTTTTGAGCATTGGAATTTTTTCTTTTTCTTTTTTCTTTTTTGAGAGAGTACTGGCATAGAACCAGATGGATTTAAAATGTTTGCAAATTAGTGTAGGGGCATTGATGGTTTGGTGTCAGGAGATGGCAGAATTGATGATTTAAGGCTCAGCATGAAGAGAGGATGGAGAACAGGGAAACATGTGGAGGTGAAGGGCTTTGAAACTGCAGAAAAAAAAAAAAAAGCTATGATTTCCACAGCATGGGCATACCACAGAGCAATAGAAGAGGCTAGACGAGCTAAGAAATAATAATATTAATAACAGTAAATATAAATTGCTCTATTACTTAAGCACCTCTTTTTTACCAGGCACTCTGCAAGGAGTTAGCACAGGTAAATGGTGGCCATTGTTGTTGCCACCAAGCATTTTGCATCATCCCATTGAATTCTCACAACATCCTCATAAGGTGGGTACCATCACCCACGTTTTGCACATGAAGAAACTGAAATCATATATCATATGATTTCATATGCACGACCAACCAATAGTGATAGACAACGACTTCAGTGGAAGTCGGCCTGTCTCAAGGAGCCTCGTGCTTCCCTTGTGAGCCGTGCAGCTCCTCTGAGCATGCTACCCTTCTCAAAGAGAGTTGTGGGAACAAACCTGGGCTTCCCTTCACAGAACCCTTGTCTGACTGATGGAACTAGAAGGTTTAGCTACACATTTAAAAAGGCCTGACTCCATAAGGCTTGGGGTATGCAGTTTTTTGTCATTCATTCAGTGAGCTTTGTGCTTCTCTCTGCTGTCTTCCAGGGAGAGAGGCAAACACTAGTGTTCTGTTTTCCTGACTTCTGACAAACAAGTTCTAGCTCATCTGCTGTTCCTTATTTTGAGAAAAGAAAAATGAATACGTTACACTTCAGCAAACCACTCACACCACTAGTTACTTAGGTTCTCTATGCCTCTCTGTTCTCATCTCTGAAATGGAGTTAATAAGTGCACCAGTCTCGAATGGCAGATGTGATGAGTGATGAGGTGATCCACAATAAGATGCTTATCACAGTGCTGGGCACAAGGTAAACACTCATTAAGTACTGGCGCTCTCCTCCCTATTATCACTTTCATCATCGTCATCATCATCATCCTCCTCCTCAGTTATGCAGCAACCCTGACTGCTTTGCAACTCAGGCACAATGGATGGGTTACGGCAGCACTTGAATGAGCACTTCCAAAACCCTCAACCTGGATCGCCCTCTTTCCCTTCCCACCAGATGAATTCTACCCATTCTTCAACTAGTCCCAACTCAGGTTCCACTTCTTCCATTAAGCCTTCCTGAAAGTCACAAATCCAGCTCCTCGTGGAGGTCTACAAATCTCCACATGATCTGTGGCTTCTACCCACCTCTACACACATCTTGTGCCATTCTTCTCCTTGCTGCTACCCTCCAGTCAACCAGGCCTGAAACATTCAACCAGTTTCTGCCTTGGGCTTTTGCACTAGATGGTCCTTCTGCATGCAAAACTACTCTGGCTTCTTATTCAGTATTTAGGCCACAGCTCAAATGACACCTCCTCAGAGAGGCCTTCCCTGAAGGCAGAAATCTTATGTGTCTTCATCAACACTGTATTCTCTATGCCAAGAACACTGACATACAGGATGTTCAATAAATATTTATAAATATTGATTGATTGGTTGTTTGAATGAATGATTCTTTACCTCCTCTAAACTTTCATAGTACTCATTCTTCTGATAATATCATCCTATACATGTACTGTACATTGGAAATTATTATGGATCTCATATTTACTTTGTGTGCTTGTCTTATCTCAATTAGACTATAAGCTCAGAGGAGGATCTGGGTCTTAGAGTTCCATATATTGCCTCGCAGAGAATATACAGAACAGTACCCTGCATGGAGTAGCCCTGCAATAAATATTTAGTAAATTTGTTCAAAATTGAGTTTCTTTCTCCAGCCCAGGAAGTCAACAATTAGTGTTGTCCTTCCTCCCATGGAAAGGGGCCTCAAAAAATAGATTTTGTATTTTCATAACTTCTAGTCATCTTGTTTTGTTGGAGGACCAATCAAGGTGTTTAGACTAGGAATAAGAGACTAGATCTATGAGCCAGTAATCCAAGAGAAAGAAAATAAGCTAAAGACTTGATCAGAAATACTGTATGGTTTTTTGTTTTTTGCCTGAGACACTCTTAAAATCAGCTACCTTTCTAGTCAAAAAGTGCAAAAGGTAAGTTCTAAATGTCACACACCATTTACTATCCGGGAACTAATAAATTAAGGGGAAATATTAGTGCCACCTGTTGGTGGAAAAGTATTATGAAAAAAAAGTGTTTCTCTGCATAACCCAGATTACTACTCCATGAGGAAGGACAGCTAGAATAGTGAATTTCTGACATCTATTTATTCTATCTGAAAGGGTTACATTTTACATCTTTGGAACAAATTTTTATTGGGCCAAAGGATTAAATTTTTAGACCTTTGAAACAAATTTTTATTGGGCCTTCACACGACATCAATCCCAAGGGACACTGGAACCTTCTGCTAGATTTTAGAACATAGGTGATATGTCTACCTATAACAAAGAAGGAACATGGCCTGCTCTTATAGATGATTTTGTAGAATATGCATAGCAAGCAGTCATAGGCAGAAAGTACAGCGCTTTTTAAGCATAAAACTTCAGATGGATTAAGATTATAAACGAATTGTATTCTGCAAAGGCATTTTGGTCAGTTACTGTGTACATTTGTCACTGATGCACACACTGCAGAAGTCATCCTGACCAGTCATGAAACAATATCCTTTTTTGCCTAAAGAATATGACGGCTGACTTTATAGACAACATAAAATTTTCTCAGAAGTTGGCTGCATTAGAATAGTTAAGATATAGATTATTATAATTGCTGTTTTTAAAAGACAGATTTCTGTGTTTTTTGGAGTTATGAAAAAGTATCAGAACCTATTTTGCCAGACTGCAGAATATACTACAATTCATGATTTAAGATGAATCCCAGCTGTCATCAAAACTACTGTTGGATTTTATTTTAATTGTACCGAAGAAAGAATATTTGTGTTTTCAAGTACAATGTTGTATATATACAAGTCAAAAGGTGTTAAAATTTTTCCCCGCAGGAAATGATCATGTTACTGATCATTTTAACATTTAAAAATTTTGGTGCAGTATTTAAGATTTATACATTTTTAAAAATTATTAACTATTCAGGTTTAAAAGATCTATTCTTGTTTCAATTTTCTCTAGATAGTCTCCTAAAAATAATTTCATAGTTGTTAACACATCATTATGGTATACAAACTGATGGCCACATTTAATGAGTGATTTCAGAGAAGTTTTAAGCTTTTTACAACTTAATGAGCATATTTATTTCTAATAGTATTTAAACTTCCTGAGAAGGTTTTTAGAGTATGCTTTTAAAAAATTTTAACTACATTTAAAAAGACATGGCTTTTCAACAAACAGTGCTAGAGAAATTAGACATCTATGTCAGCCTAAGTCTCACACCTAATACAAAAAAATTGTCTCAAAATAGATCATAGGTTTAAATATAATGTATAAAACTCTTAGGAATAAACAGAAGAAACGTTTTTGAAATCTAGGGCTAAGCAAACAGTCCTTACACTTGAAATCAAAAGCACAATTCATAAAAGGAAAAATTGATCAATAGCACTTCATCAAAATTAAAAACTTTTGCTCTGAAAAAAAAAAAGCCTTGTTAAAAGGATGAAAAAGCAAGATACAGTCTGGAAGAAAATATCTGTGAACTATATATTCAACAAATGAAGAGAACGCAATTAGAAAATGGTGCCATGACCATCAAACGTGAATATATGCTTAGAAATATAAAGGAAGGATTACATTAGGATGTTGGAGATTTGCTGGGTTTTCTTTTCACAGTTGCTGTTTTTATGCGTGTGCATGTGGGAATGCATAGCCTTTCATTCCCTTATTATTTGGAGAAATTTCCCCTTTTTGGTGAGCCTGGGGGAAAGGCTGGGTCCTAAATCTCCCTGTGGAAGCAGAAAGGTACCAAATACTCCCAATCACTACCCGTTAACAAGGTTCTGGACACGTGACCCAGTCGCAGCCCATAGGATACACCAGCCTGCAACCTCATGAATTTAGAGGGAGTCTCCCAAGGAATAAACAGTTGCAGGTTTTCCACAGTGGTGGTGGGGACTCTTCCCCTGCAGTGACCCCGATTTGTTTTCTGCTGCCAGCCTTCCTTGAATCTTGCTCGTTTGTGAAGCCCCAATACTCCGCTTTTCTATCAGTTCTGTGTAGCACCCAATATCTTCCCTATAAACTGCCTTTCTGCTTAAGTTAGCCCTAGCCATTTTCTGTTGTTTGTAACCAGAAACCCTTATGTAGATGTATTATAAGATCTCTCCTACAACACGGCATCTTAAAGTCACTCATTCCTAGGCAGGTCTAACAAAGAGATGGTTGCTGTGGCCATCTGGAGTTTTTCTTGCTCTAATACCAAAGCCTTCCCTGATTTACTGTCCCTTTTCAAGCAGTTTGGCCCTGAGCAAGTCACTCCTCTGGATCTCAGTTGCCTCATCTGTCACAAGGGGATATGCCACCTACTTCACAGGTGAATTTAAATATTTTATTATAAAAGTAATACATTCATATGATTTAAAAATGTGTATCAGTGCCTAAGGATATTAAGCTTAAGGCCAAAAAAAATAGCAACCCCTCCCATTCTTCCCATTCTCAATCCCCTCATCCAAGTTGTTTTTACTTTAAAAATACCACCATCAAGTGGTCAGGAACAAAAATGATCTGAGTGAAAGAACTAAAAAACTGACATTATGGTAAAACTGATAGAAATAAAATGATCAAAATAGCCACTGTGTTGAAATGACCTGCTTCAGTTCATGACAACTTTATAAGATCACTCCCAAGAAAATAAGGTAGATTGGTATCCGACTGATATTTTACAGGCCAGATAAACAGTGACTGACATTTTCCAGTACAGAAACCCTGAAAGCAAAAGATTTTAATCAAACTGTTGCCTACTTTAAGTACACTTAACACTACCTGGGTCTCTACTTCTATGAGCTTAAAATAAAAAACCCTGAACATGCCATCCTGGAATGTTCTTACCAATCTGTATCTAATCTTACATGAGCTAAATTCAATATTTATAACCTTTGAATTCTGGTCAAGAAACATTTTTACAATTGCTCTCACCTTTCTAGTACCTGACGATTACCTTTCATAGAGATGGTTCTCAAACTGGAGATCCCCAAACAATAGCATCGGTACCACCTGGGAACTTGTTAGAAATGCAAATTCTTGGCTCCCATCTTAGGCAGGCTGAATCAGAAACTCTGGGGGATGCAGCCAAGTATGAGAACCGCAGCTCTAGAGCCTTACACACAGCAAACATCAAATTATACTTTCAAGAGTTAAGGAAATGGGGGAGGAAAATCCCTTCTGTCCATTGCCTTATATTTACCCCAGAAGGGATCTTCATCCTTCATCCTTCTTTCTCTTCTTCTTGGCATTCTGGGTGTTCCTTTGGGAAATCAGTCCCTGATCAGAGGTCTCTGATATCTGGCCTCCCAGAGCTCACTGGAGAGGAGGATTCTGAAGCTGCATTTGGCAAGTGTATCAGAAGTGATCAATGACATCAACCATGAGCTCAGAAGAAGGAGATAGAGATGGCAGATAACAGGTTTTTTTGTTTGTTTGTTTGTTTGTTTGGACTCTCTGCTGTAAACTATGCATAGGAATGGTGATGGCTTCAAAAACTAGTTTCAAAGTTCATTCTGCTGTTAGACATTAGTCACCTAACTAAACCTCCCTCTTTGGTGTTCCTCCAGGTCAACACACTCTCCAACCCAATGATGCACATGAGAAACACCTGGGAAGCTGTGATACCTGGGTTCCAGCCCCAGGGAGATTCTGATGTAATTAGTTTGGGGGGGGGGGGAAGGGCATCCATATTTTTCAAGGCTCCCCACGTAATTCTAATACACAGCCTCAGCAGAGAACCCCTGCAACCCCAGTGGTTCTCACAGTGTGGTAACCAAACCAGCACATCAGCCTCATCTGGAAATTTGTAAAAAATGCAAATTATCAGGCCCTAACCCAGGCTACTGGATCAGAAACTGGTAGAGGGGTTTAAGTTACATAACAAGCCCCCCGGGTGATTCTCAGGCACAATAAAGTTTGAGGTCCATTGATTGTGCCCTGTTCATACCTTCCTTTAAAAACCTTCCTGGGAGAAGATTGTGGGAAAGCAACTGCCAGGTCTATCAACATTAAGAGCTAATAATAATTTCAGTTTGTCTTTCATTTAAAATATCCTTTGGAAAGTGTTAATTACCATTTCTGTCGCCCTAAACATTACATTATATTTAAGTCTAACCAAGCGATTCCTAGAGTGTGTGAGCTGAGAAATGAATTCAAGAGTGTCACAGTGTTGTGGGAACAAGCTGAAGCTACCATGCTGGGCACAGCAGGAAATGGAAAGGTAATTAAATATTGTTTAACTATGTTCTCCACAGAGCTGGAAATGCTCTCTGGGTTTGTGGATTGAGCAAATAAATAGGAAAGAAAAATAGGGACAAGCTTTTTGACCCTTTTGTTGCAAGTCCTTTAAACATTTTTGGGATCTAACTATCTCAGAAAACAGAAAGACCAATTTAAGGTTTGGCTACATTAACCAACGTTTTCATGACACAATTTGTGGTTATCATTCATATTTATTGGCCATTCCTCAATTAAAATTTCAATCAAATCAATAACATAGCACAGCGGTCCCCAACTTTGTTGGCATCAGGGACCGGTGCTCCTATGAGAATCTAATGCCTGATGATCTGCGGTGGAGCTGAGATGGTGATGCTAGTGCTGGGGAGCGGCTGCAAATACAGATGAAGCTTTGCTCGCTTGCCCACCGCTCACCTCCTGCTGTGTGGCCCGGTTTCTAACAGGCCACAGACCAATACCAGTAATCGGCCTGGTGGTTGGGGAACCCTGATGTAGCATTCCTTGCTGTAAAAGGGAGAAACCTACATCATGCTTAGGCAGGAAGCCACATAACCGCTTTAGAGACCTCTGTGTATTCTGGGTTTTAACCTTTCCTTTAAGCTGCTGAATTCCCAAGGGGAAAAAAATCCCCTAAGTGAAAGGCACTGCCTATGGCAGAATATATCTAGGCAGGGACAGTTAGAGAAAGAAAGAATAAAGCCTTCTGCCAAGCATAACATAGAACCACACTGAATCAGAAGATAGTATGGAAGGACCCAGCAGCAAGAGGCAGGGCCATTACGGCCACATGCAGAAAATACTCAGGTCCTGCCTGAAAGCTGCACTTCTCCTATTTAGGCATTTTGGAACTGGAGTGTTGCGTCTTGGATATCACTCTGTTCTAAGGAACTCCCTGGCTCCTTTGCCGCTTGTTGTGAGCCCTCCTCACTTGTCTTTAGAGTACTGCATTGCTGCTAAAGAAGACTGAGGTGCTACACCTCCAGCCCCAGGACAAGCTTCAAAACCATTGTCATCATGCCATCAGCTATCTGATGGAGAAACCCTCTGAGATCAGGAAAACCAGGGTAGGAAAGAATCTGTAAAGCCTCTTACCGTGCATTTAATTGCTACATAATGTACATGTTCTTCACAATAAAAATAACCTTTTTATTGTATAAATAACATGTATCATGGTTTAAATATTTTTTAGCAATCTAAAAAAGCATAAGGACAAAGAATAAAATCAGCTGAAATTCTACTACCTAGAGATAACTATTTATGTCCATCTTTTTATGTACCTCCTTCCATTGATGCCTCTGTATAGATATATAAAATAGTATGGCAGTTTCTCAAAAACTAAACAGAATAACCATATATCCAACTTTCATCTCTGTATATATATCCAAAAGAATTGAAAGCAGAGGCTCAAAAAGATATTTGTACACCAGAGTTCACAGCAGCATCATTCACAATAGCCAAAAGGTTAAAATGTCCATCAATGGATGAATAATTAAACAAATTATGGTATATATATACAATGGTATATTATTCAGCTTTAAAAAGGAAAGAAATACTGACACATGCTACGACATGGATGAACCTTGAAGACATTATGCTATGTAAAATAAGTGAGACACAAAAGGACAAGTATAATTCCACTTATATGACATACCTAGAGTAGTCAAATTAACAGAGGCAGAAAGAATCATTGTTGCCAGGAGCTGGGGTAAGGGTGAAATGAGGAGGTACTATTTAATGGGCACAGAGCTTTGATTTAGGAAGATAGAGTTATGGGCAAGAATGGTAATGAATATACTTAATGCCGTTGAACTATACACTTAAAAATGGTTAAAATGGTAAATTTTATGTTATGAATATTTTACTACAAAAAAAATTAGAGCCGCAAAAAATTACTAATGCTACTTCCTAAAAATTATGCCATATATATCTTTTAAATTTCATAAATAACAAAAAAGGAAAGAAACTGTATTTAGACTAAAACCTTTTTGATGACTAGACTCTAGAACTCCAATTAGTAAGGTAATGAAAACTCAGTAGCTGACACGGCACACTAAATTCCTCCTTTGTGTAGACTGGTCAAGAAAATTTGTGTCTCTTTCTAAAATAAATATGAAGCCTACATCAGTCCGTTAGATATGAGTGGACTCTAGCCGGCAGTAAATCACGATGAATTAATGGACAAGTAGTTAGCCCTGTGATAGACAAATTATAAGACTTGGAATATAGAATAATTCTAAGACTTGGAATTTCTAACCTACTCGTGGAAAGAAGATTAGCAAAAATAATCCAAGAGAGTTGTAACAATCTAAAAATGTGGCCCATTCCCTCCTCTTTTCTCCAAAGCATGACATCAAAGCACTCTACTCACTGGAAGCATGGCCCCTTTATTTCCCCCAAAGAATAAGGCATTTCCCCATCTGTCACAGCAGCCTCTGCTCAGGACCAGAAATATCACTCATCTAAGCCTCAATTTTATGCATAGCCTGCCACTCTCAAATCTGCTCTTGGAAATGGGTGTTCTATCTGAAAATCTCTGGAGCTGGAAAAGCCATCACTTTCAGGAACTACAACCTGATAGAGGTCTCTTTCCATCCTTCAAGTCTGAGATGGGGTACTGAATCTCTCTGTCAATCATATGAATGTGGAGAGTAGAACAAAGAAAGAACATCAGGTATACTACAGAAAACAGAGAAACTTCTGGAATAGTGGTTCTTAGCCTCATCTGCAGGTTGGAAACAGGTTGGGGAGCTTTAAAGAAATACTCATGCCTGATTCCTTTCTCTCATTTCTGTCCTTCCCCATTGAGATTATGATTTAATCTGGATTGCTATCTGGACACTAGAATTTGTATAAATTCACTGTGAGCCTAATTTACACCTAGGGTTGGGAATTGCTGCTATAAGGGAAGGCAAGCTTCCTCATCCTTAGGTCAGCCTTCTGGGGACTCTGGCTGGGAGCTCAATTTACTGCAAGAGCTAATGACTTAGTCATGAAAAATTGCTCTCCCATATGACACTGAAGATGTGATCATATTTCATCACTAGAGGGCGAAGTTTCCTTATTTTCAATATTTAATAAAGTATTATTGCCTCAGGTTAATTCAATCAGGTTCCTTCCATACTTAAAAAAAAAGGTTGAATGATTACTAAAGTATACTTTAGTATACTAAAGCTTAACTTTTGTGGATGTCAGTTCCTCCCTATTTATGAAATGAGGGTTTCAGAGGCTATTATTAAAAGAGCTCTATATCCTTTCACTTGCCATATACCCTCTTCTTAAAGAGTTTGTGTTTTATACTATATTGTTTTTACAAAATGCATGGCTTTGCTGTGTTGCCTATGTTACCAAACATGCGGTAGGGCTCAATTATATCTGATTAAGATCTGATTACTTTCTGTTTCAGAAAGTGAAACAATAAAGTCTCCGTTTTAAAATCATTTTATTTTTATATCTTAAAATCAAAATTACATATTTCTAACAAGCTCCTAGGTGATGCTGATGCTGAGGCTACCAGTGGAGAATTACACTTTTGAGTAGTGCTAGGTAGAGAACCTAGAGGCCAATACCAACTCCTTTTCTGAAGATATCCTAATGCAGGAGGTCCCCAATCCCTGGGCTGCCGACCGGTAGGGTCTTTGGCTTGTTAAGAACCCAGCTGCATAGCAGGTGAGCAGCAGGCCTGCGAGTGAAATTTCATCTGTATTTGCAGCTGCTCCCCAGCACTAGCATCACCACCTCAGCTCCACCTCAGATCATCAGGCATTAGAATCTCATAGGAGCACTGGTCCCTGGTGCCAAAATGGTTGGGGACCACTGGCCTAAGGTGTTAACTCACACACTGATAACATGTCTGTCTGTCTTTCTATCTACCTATTTCCATAAAGACGGAAAGATCACAAATCCAACGGATTCAAGACTGGCTGTATATCAGAGTCAGTTGGCTGCTTCTGAAAATATTCTACTCTCAACCCCTAAAGATTCAGTAGGTCTGGAGTGGAGCTCAAGAATTTGTATTTTTAGCAAGCATCCAGAAGATGTGCCAAAGCACTCAGCTTTTGAAATCCGCTGTCCTTCAAAGTTTTTTTTTTACAAAGAGATCAAGGCCAGAAGACAGAAAGGGAACTTTTGAAGTCGGTGACAGAACAAACCAGGATCCAGGTTTATTGCTACTTGTTAGGAGTTAACATGAGTGCTTGGTTTTAATTCTTATGCTATGTCATTGATGAGTCTAGTAACTAGTTTCCAAAGATGGCCCACAATAAAACTCAATATTCACTCCTGTGTGTTGTCCCCTCCCATATTCAGCCTGGGCTGACCCTGTAACTTGCTTTTACAGACAGAATGCTCTGGAAGTGAGGCTATGTAACTTCAGAGGCTGGGTCTTAAGAGTTTTGTAGCTTCCACATCCTTTCATCTTGGAAAATTCCACTTTGGACCAGACATCATTCCATTAGGAAGTTCAAGCAGCCATGTAGAAAGGTCCACATGGAGATGAAACAAGGCTCAGATCAACATTCTCAACTGAGGCCACAACCAACAGCCCATCGCTAACTTCCCAGCTTCATGAATGAAGCCACTTTGGACCTTCTAGTACTCCACCCCTAGAGTGTAACTGTCCACTCAACTCTCAGAATAATACAAAACAATTATTGTTTCACACCCCTAAGTTTTGGGGTGAGTATTATGCTTCAAGAGATCATTGAAACACAGCAGGAGAGGATACCCCCTTACCTGTTAGGCTGTAAACAGATTTGATCATAGCCCGTGAGCTCACACAAATCCTTCTCCAGCTCTTGGAAAAGCTGCTGGTATCCTTGAGCTTGGTCCAGTGGCACAAAGGGGTGGATATTTGCAAATTCACTCCATGTGATTGGCTGGAGCAAGAAGGGAAAACATATGTATATATATGTACATATTGTATAGCAGTAACAATACTAACTTTAATGATGATGATGATGATGATGATAGCAACAGATAATGCAAAGAATGTGTACTACACACTAGGCACTATTCTCAGCACTTTAAGAATATTAATTCACCACAATCTTATGAAGTAAGTACTATTTACTGTCTTTATTTTACAAGCGGGTTACAGAGTCCCAGAAAGGGAACTTACACAAAAATATAATCTTTTTTATCTTTTTAGAAACAAAAAGGCCCCAAAATTAATTTATATCCATGAAACCCAATGAACTGTTTCAAGCATAGTTTATTTGTAGTCTTACATAGCACATATATTATTCTCTTCAGTAAGCTGAACAAAACACCGGAAAAGCAAATGGGGGAAATCTTCCTATCATTATATCAAATGATTTCCTTTGCCTGGCGTGATTTGTCACATCAGAACAATCCTATGAGAAAGAAGGAACAAGATAGCTTTGCTAAAATTGATCTTAGCCTAGTAGAGATACTTACCAACACAACAGCAGGTAACAAATCTGTTGACACAAGAAATAAATGAAAACCTCAAATTTCTACCCTTCTGGCACTGTCAATGGATTTCTAGAAAGAAGGCTTAAGGTTCTTAATTCTACCTGAGCTTAACAACTACAAATTTATAAAAATCAAAGCTTTTACATGGCAGATTTTTAAAAAGGGTTGGGAAATGGGAGGAGAGAAGGCTATAAATAATATATGTTTAATTATTTTAATATTTGAAAATAATTTTACTCATAAATTTAAATGATCAGGTTGTAGCAAAATTAAGGTTTCTGGCAAGATTGCTAAATAGCAAGGTACAGGATTATGAAAGTAGTTATTAAATCACAGTCCCAGTAGCAGCTTTCTCTAGTCATCTGCTTATGTACAAGCCAGAACAAGTTCCCCCTTAATAGAAGTGACCTACTTACTGTGAGTTCAGATGAACTGTTGAGCTTCATGGTGCAGGACCCCTTGAAGAAGATACAGCCAAAATGTATCACATTAGTGATTTTCTATGGTCCATCTGATAAGCCCACTGATGCCCCGCATTGTTTTTCAGCCACCCTTTCATCCTTCCTGCAGCATATTAGATGTGACCCAAAGAAGTGGGATTAGGGTGGGGTTGAAAGTGGGAATAAAAGCAATAATTACCAGTGGAATCATGCTGTGAACAAGGGAAATGTCTTTGTTTTCCAATTTCTTCATATATCGAACAATATTTGTTTCTGAGTGATAACTGTGAAGATAAAACACAAGATTTGGGCCAATATAATTAGATAGATAAGAGTTCATACATGTCCTCCTGAAAGATAAGACACACTGAGATCTCCCTCCAGCATAGAGATCAAACTGGGTCATGGACAAGCCAAGAAGGCATCAGAGAAAAGGCACTGAACCCCACAAACCTCAGATGATGCCCAAGGACAAAAAGCTGCCTGTGGGCATAAGAGGAAAGTTGGGAAGAAGAGGATACTGACTTCCTGGGTATGCTCTTCAGCCTAGCAACTATGCATACAAACCTCCCTCTTCCCCATGAGTAGAATTAGGGCTTACACTGCCAAGGGTGCAGGGCCACCAGGAAATAACATGCACTTTCAGGAATATGATCCTTACAGAGATGATTTATTAGTGAGCCACCATTATGCAGCTATAACACAGTCAGAGTCAGAAGCCACTCTCTACTATGCTCCCAAGCCACGACACACAATGTAGAAGTCACACTAGCTACGCAAACCTGTTGAACACTTGATTTGTGAGGAATGGGCTGGTTCTCTTGAAGGCAGACCCTGGAATACCTCTCTGCTCCTCGCCCATGCTTTCAGCAACCAGCTCCTGCACAGAGAGACCATAGAAACTAAGGGCAAGAATTGTGCTTAGAATCACATGTGGACACTCAGGCCTGTGGTCAGCATGTATCCTAAAAGAGCACCAGAAATCCCCTACCACATCCCCTACCCACTCACCACCCACTCCCCACTCTACCCCCTGGAATCTGGCATGGTGTCATGGTAGTAAGTGTCAGGAGTCATGAATTGTGGCAATTCTCCAGTGCACTATTTGTAAGTTCTGTTGAATTCAACCACAGAAAATAAGAAAAACTGTATAATTTTTATTGCAAAAAAAAAAGTCGACATCTCCTGCATGTTCCTTGAATAATGAAGCAAGTCCCAGTAAATTATGTTAAAAGGCTATCAAAACAAATTACCATATCACTCATATAAGTATTCTCACCTGACATTGCTCTTTTATCTTTGAGAACAATTCTAATAAAATACAAATGACAAGATCATACAATGGGGGAAGAACAATCTCTTCAGCAAATGGTGGTGAGAAAGCTGAATATATACATGCAAAGGAATAAAGTTGGATCCTCACACCATATACAAAAACTAACTCAAAATGAATTCAAGACCTACATTTAAAAGCTATAACTGTAAAACTCTTAGTAGAAAACAAAGGGGCAAACCTGTATGACCTTGGATTTGGCAATGGTTTCTTAAATCTTACCCCAAAAACATAAGCAACAATAAAACATAAAAATAGACTCATTAAAATAAAAAACTTTTGCACATCAAAAACTATCAAGAGTTAACAGACAACCTACAGAATGGGGGGGGGGGAATTGCAAATCTCATATCTTAAAAGTGTTTACCATATAGAATGTATAATTAAATAGATGGCTTGTTCCCCGTTCTGACCCAGGCTGGTAGTGTGGCCATCTAGAAGCATCAGTGGGTGCTCCATAAATATTTCTCATTTGCGTGAAATGAATGCCTACAATGAAGTTTAGCACAGAAGACTAGAGGGAAGATGCTTATTCTGTCCTGTTTATTAAAGTTTAAAAAGAACAGTCTGATACTTCTTTGATGATTTACATTTGTCATCTGATACTGAAGTCTTCTCTCAAAGAGGACATAGAGAGCCAAGACAGAACCATTCAACACTCCAGAACCTATTTCAACTTCTTTAGTAAATGCTTCCTTTCATTGATTCATTCAATAAATACCTACTAAGTACTTCCTATGCACCAGGCTGTGCAGTGTTGTGATTAACACCTTGCCACAGGTCCAGGTAGCTACTCTCTCATTCTCATTCCATGGAATGGTAACCTTTGTTCTCACATGTCCCTGCTATTTCATTATTTTAGAAACCAGCTCAGTCACACTGCACTGTTTCTGATTCTCATGTATTCTCTTTCCTTCTAGCCTTTGTGGCTGCTTTCCCCAGTATCTAGAACACCTCTGGCCCCATCCTCCTCCTCAACTGTGCTATCTTAGTCCAGAAAACCCCTACTCATCTCTCAGAACTCAGCTTAGGATAATTTATTCCAAGTCTTGGTGAGGAGCCTCTCCTCCATGCTCCAAGAGCATCTTTAGATGTCGCCCATCACTATACATCACATCACAACTGAATTGCAATCTTGCATTTGTTTGAATCCTCATTAGACTATAAGCTCCATGAGTGCAGGAATTGTGTCTAATTTGCCATGACCCTCAGGGCCTAGCATAGTACCTGACACATATCAGGTCTTCAATAAATATCTGTTGCATAATTTTCCCAGAATCGATATAACCAAGATGCCAATGTCATAAATCTCCACAGGAACAGTTTCTATTAAACACCACTAAAAAGCCTTACAACTAACTTGGGTATATGGGCTTAAGTGGGGCCCACAGCAGTGACCTCTAACTACCAGCAGTCACAGTAGTAAGGGACAGTCAGTGGTATAATTTTAACAGCAGGCCACCCAGTGTCACACCAGGCCCCCTCTCCCTCACAGTCAGGCCCACAAGAGGCAAATGCCATCTTTGACAGCTTCTCAAATAGTCATGAAGGAATACATGTGTTTATTTCACTTACCGCAGATGACTCACAGCCAAAGATCCACAGCAAGTCGTCCAGATCTTTTTCACTGACAGTTTCATCAAGAGAAATACCAAGCTACAGAGTGAAAATAAAAGAGAAAACATCAGCTGTAAACACTAACACCGGTGGAGAAATACCAACAGAGGTAATGGGAGAAGGAGCTAGACAAAAGTCCAGTCATTCTAAAACATTAGGGTTTGATTATATTTAAGTTGGCCCTTAGGCAAAGGAGACAAGATCAGCCCCAGACTTCACAGGACTCTCATAATCGGTGGCTGCAGGGCACTCCTATTGGTACTAGATACGCTTACTTTACTAGATAACTTACTTTATCGCATCACTTATCATAGCCTTTACCTTGAACAGTCCTATTGTGAAGAAAGGAGTATTATGAGCCAAGTATATGCCTAACTAAGGGTACCATGTTTGAAAACACAAAGTCTTAAGAAAAGCTGAGAAGAATGTTCCAAACTGGAAATGAAAATCATTTATAAAAAAAAAGATTGTGCCCAATGTTCCAATATCGATTTTTCAAAAATAAACAAGAAAGTTTTTAATGAGCAAAGTCGTGAAAATTTAGAGAATTTGTAATAAAAGAAAAAGAAGAAAATAATGGAAAGTTTAACTTACTGTGCCATCCTCAAAAAGCCGAAAATTGATTTGCCGCTGGGCAGCCCTGCCTAAGACCTCCTTCACTGAGCATCCACACTGAATCTTTAAAGTGTCGAAGAACAAGTCATGCTTGAGTTGATGCCCTGCTCGCTTGAGACCTAGACAAGACAGGAGTTTCAAACCAAGAGACCTGCTCCTCTGCCACTGACATTTCACAGAGAAATAATGAGGTGAATCCTACTATCACACAGTCTGTCCTTGCCGTACCTAATGTTTTGGTGGCTGCTTAAAAAAAAAAAAAAGAAAGAAATGTTTCTTACTGTGCTATAGAAAATTGTGAAATATATATAAAAGGGGAGCGGGGGAGGGGGGGCAGTGGGAATCACCATAATCACCATCCAGAAATAACTAGTGGTTACATCCTGGTATATATTCCTCCAGAACTGGACTACATGTGTGTGTGTGAATGATCACACATTTATTTCTTTACCCTTTAAAAAAATTTTACTATACCTTGAACATTTTGTCTTTCACAAATCAAATGCCATATCATTTTTAATGGCTATACATGTTCATACTTACAAATGTCCCATAATTTAACGCATTACTTATTATTGAACAATTAGGCTATTTCCAAGATTGTGCTATTGTAAACAGTGTTTCGATGGACACTTTTTACACTCTGATATGATTATTTCCTTTAGATATAGTCCTAGAAGTAGAATTTCTGGATCAAATTGTCCACACATTTTTAAAGTTTTTGATCATATTGTTTAAGTACCCTCATAAAGTCATGCCAATATCCTCTTTCTTTTTAATCTTTGCAGTGTAATGAGAGAAAAAGTATTTTATTGTTTCAATTTACATTTTTTTGAGTAAAAGTGAGGTTGAAATTATGTTCACTGACCATTTATTTGTATACTTACTTCTTTTACAATTACATTTGATGTCCTTTGCTCATTTTTCTCTCAGGGTATTCATCTATCTTATGTATGGGATCAGGAGAGTGGGTAAGAGCTCTATATATTAAAAATATTGACTCAATCTAGCATAGAAGTTGAAAATATTCTTCCCAGTTTTATATTAGACATTTAATTCTGCATACAGTATTAAACATGCAGTGAGTTTTCCATCTAACTTACTTATGTTTAGCAGTCTTATTATGCCCAAAAGTTTTAAAACTGGTATTTGACTCACCTTCAGACAAAATCAAAGTGGCATTATGTACCCTCTTAGCAATATGCTCCAGCCCATGGGAACCATGGTAGATTGCAAACATGGCAGCCATATTTGCCAAGAGAGCCTAAAACAAAGAACATTTAAAGAATCGTGTTCAACAATGTGAAAGATAATTAGCAGAAGGGACTATCATTTTGATTGAGATACCAAAATTGAAAATAGGGACAAAGCAAAATGATCAGATTTCCTGCATTCTCTATGATAGCTGGGTACCATTTATAACATGCCTGAACACCTGAGGGAGAAACACAGCATCTAAGACACCATGGAGTCACTATACTAAACCTTCAAATTTGACCATTATAAAGGGATTCCATCCATGCAACATAATCATGTCATCCATAAAAGGGAAGACGACTGTCATCAGACATCCAGAACCAAAATTTAATGTTGGAAGACAGAAGAGCAATAATGGCCTCGGGTGGGGGAAAGTGAGATCTAAGAATTTTATATTCAATCAAACAGTTCTTCATGGATAAAAACAAAAAAAAAAGTTTTCAAAAACAGAAGAACTCAAGAAATACAATTCTGCGGAGGCCTTAAGTAAATCACTAGAAGCTGGATTTCAACAACTAAATAGATGAATGAAAACTCTATGGCAAAGAACAACCAAAGATGAAAATGCAGGAGGCAAGGGAATAAAACCAAAATGAGCTGGCAAGAGATACATTAAAAAAACAAAAACAAAACAAAACAAAACAAAAAACAGAACAAAGCTGCTTATTCCCTGCTGACAGAAAGGTCACTTACTTAGGTAAATATATCTCTCTTGACTGGATTTAGGTTTCACGAAAATATTTACAGGGAAGTGTATGTTCTAGTGTGACAGAAAACAGAAAGGAATGGCATTGGAATCTCTCAGAGATAAGGGACACAGAAAGCCCAGGGATGCTGCAGTGAGGGAGTCCTATATGTGGAGCAAGGAAAGGACCACTGTGATGACACTTTGGGCTGAGGAAGAGGACAAGAAGATAGCTAGAGCCAGAAACCAAAATGAGTGTCGACTTGAGGGAAAGTGATGGAGGCTTACTTACTGCTTCTTCTCCTCCTGGTCCCAACCCTCAACTGTTTTTTCACTGTAGATCCTGATATTATATAGCCTTCTCACCATATAGTATCATCTTAGGTGACTTGTCCAAACTCAAGTCTCAGACTCCTTATCTGCCCAGGCCACTTGATTCTCCCACAGACCCTCCCATCTCATTGGTCTAGGACCATGGTCTCTGAGGATTTCAGTCTCTCTAAAGTGACTTTTGTCCTAATGTACTAGGTCAGCAGTTCAAGGTCCACCTTCATGGCCAGTCACCCCAGAGTGTGAAGGGGAACCTCACAGAACACACTCTACTCAACTGAGAAACACAGTGCTATAAAGTTGGATGACATTTAATATCAGATTTATTTTGTTAGGTACACATTTTCTCTTTTAGGCTGCTAGAACAAATCTCTACAGGCCATTGCAAAACAAGAAACAGTTCTCAAAAGTTCTCAAAAAGTGAACTTGGAAGTAAAGAAAATGAGGAGGAAAAGATCATCATGGAACACAGAAATAGACTCTCACAGAGAGAGTGTAGACACTTATGGGGACTCTGTATAACAATTAGAAATAAATACAGAAGCACCTTACAGCTGTGGAAAGGACAAGTCTGAAGTAAACCATCCATGACACAGTATATCCAAATACTCATGGTGATGCTGTTGGGAAGCAAAAACTCAGGCCTGACGTTCACAGAATGCTCTGGAAGCCTCCCATTACAGTACCCTGGTGGAGGGTGGCTCATGTCCTTTTTAAATCTAGAAATTATTCTTTCCACAAACTGGAGACTATATCAGGTCACTGGCCAATAAATTGATGAAAAGTATAAAATCGCTTTTAAAAATCTTGAAAAAAAGCATTAGAATATCAAAGGAATTCCAAAAAACAAAGATAGAGACTAAAAAAATTAAATTTCTTTGATAATTTGAACAACAGAACCAGGTTAAAATAATCAAGAACTAATGATGGAAATGATGCTCAAAATCATTAGTTATTAGGAAAATGCAAGTCAATACTATAATAAGATATAACTTCACACCCACTAGGATGACTATAACCAAAAACAAGGCAAACAAGGATTGATGAAAGTGTGGAGACATTAGAACCCTCATACACTGAGGATAGAAATATAAAATGCTGCAGACTAGAAAACTGTCTCGAAGATCCTCAAAAAGTTCAACAGAGAGTTACCATGGGACCAAGCAATTCTATTCCTAGATATATATAGAAGAGAACTGAAAAATATGTCCTCACAAAAACTTATACACAAATGTACATAGCATCCTTATTCGAAATATCCCAAAGTGGAAAGAATTCAAATATCCAGCAATTGATGAATGGATAAACAAAATGTGATATACCCATACAATGGAATTTTTATTATTCTGTTATAAAAAAGAATGAAGTACTGATTCATGCTAAAGTATAGATGAACATTGAAAACATGCTAAATGAAAGAATCAGGCACGAAAAGGTCACATACTGTGTGACTTCATTTACACGAAATATCCAGAATAGGCAAATCCAGGGACAGAAAGTAGGTAAGTGGTGGCCAAGTGCTGGAGGGAGGGGAGAGGGATGGTAACAAAATTTCTTTGAGGGTAAAAACAATGTTCATGAAATAAAATGTGAGTGATGTTTGCAAACTTCATGAAAATACTATCAACCACTGACTTGCAAACTTTAAATGGGTAAATTTTATGGTAAGTTATGTTTTAATAAAATTGCTAATGAAATGTAAATTATGGCTTAATACACCTGACTTTCAAAAAAGCTGATAAAAAAACTCCTTATTGTAGAAGCTGAGAAATAAGAAAATATAAAGAACAGGGCAAAATGCAAATTCAGACATCTACAGAAACATCACAAGTTTATAGAAAAAAAATTTTTAAAGAATTCAGAAAATTTTAAATTTCAGAGATTTAAAAAAAAAAGTAGCTCTGTTACCATCAATGATGCAAAACTGAGAAAATCCCAGCGTAGACACTATCATGCTCAAGAGGAAAGGGGCAGCCTTTGTAGTAACAACGAGCAAGAAGTAGAAGGCTGGAATCAAAGACAGAGAGTGTTAAAGAAACAACTCAAAAGATATCAGTCATCTTTAAAAAAAAAAAAACAATAATTTCAAATTTGCAAAGAGAATGACCCTGGTGTTATAAGCAATTGTTTTATGCAACCAATTATGAAAAAGCAATGTCTGAAATGAAATAGATAATAAAGAGTCAGAAGATCTCCAGAATGAAAAGGTGAAAATCAAAGAAGACTGAGTATGGTCATCTCCAGGAAGAACATCACCTAAATAATTGCTTAATAAGATAGAGACCTTTTATAATCCAAGTTAAAAATGAAATATCAGCTATACATGAACTGGAAGAAATAAAAAAAAGTACAAACACAACTTCCATTCATTGTGGACAGCCCACAGCCCAAGTTCCCCTGGAAAATTAGAAAATCTTTCATGTACTTATGATCAGACAGACACTTCTGGAAGAACATGAGCAGAAAGGACAAGGCAGGAGCAGTCAGCTGTAGAGGAAGGGAAAAATGTGTAAGCAGAGAATTCAACAAATGGAGGGTAAACTATAGAAAGTGAAGGCATCATATAAAGACCTATTTACTGTCGGTGGTAGAAAAGCCCATGACAATGGCTCCTTCCTATGATACTAGAAGAGCTCTTACTTGAAAAGCAGCAGCCACCTTCATTAGGCAAAAAATAATACAAGAAAACCAACTGAGGAAACTGCTCTAAAGACCAATGACTATAGAACCAACCAACTATAAGAAGACCTTATCATCTACGGCCTTCCTAGAGAGGCTTTCTCAAACCTGGTGGTGCCCTAAGGCAATGCCCCGAGGGAGAAGAACACTGTGTTGCCTGTTGAGGTATCTGTGAGATCTCACTCCTTCTCTGACCCTGAATGAGAGACAACCCAGAATAGATTATATGCACAGCAGTGGCCCTCCACCTCATCCTAGGAGTTGGCTGGATATCAGAAAATACTGCTCCCTCTGACCTGAGCAGCCCTTGGGCAACTCCCAGATAACTTTTCTTATCCCATCCATTTCAGAAATGCCTATCATGAGTTCTCAGTAAGAGCACACCATAACCACCACCAGCTTGTCAATCTGGACCATCCCCTCAAGTACAGTCACCTTAAACATTCTCACTTTGCCTTCTTCACCCCATCCTGGAGGGCTTCCATCTCAGCCCGAAGAGAAGGTACCCAATCACCACCCATAATGAACCTGCTCTATGGATAAGAATGCTAGGGATCCTGAAGAGTGAAGTGTATGTATACACACAGCACCAGTACAATATATTGTATTTTGGTTCTGACAAGAGCAGAAGGCCTTTCTACCAATAAGAGCTTAACATTTCTGGCATGCACACTGCTCACTAGGTGGTGAACAAATTAATGAACTGAGTGAATGAAAGAGTAGCTCATTTCTGTAGATTGCAAGGCATTCCGGGGGCCGGTCAGGTATGTGATCTACCTGAGCTGTACAGATGTTGCTGGTAGCCTTGTCTCTCCGGATGTGTTGCTCCCTGGTTTGAAGAGCAAGACGATACACTTCTTTCCCAGTGACATCTCTGGGCCAAGAATAAACATCCTATTAGCACAGATAATCATAGCACCAGAAGTTGTCATAAAGGTACCTGCTTCTTTCCTTTCCAGTTTGAAGTGAATGAAGCAAATTTACCTGGGCACAAGGCCATAAAGAAACAATTCCCAAACTATCCTTTCCTAAATAGGACTACTAATTTTCAGTTTGTACTTTGTGGATTTGAGGCACCAAGATATATTCAATAAGGCTGGAAACCTTAAAAGGAAATTTTCTAGGAATTACCCAGCCTAATATAGTGACAGTGATTGAGGATTAACTTTCACTCTGAGCTTCTTGGCAGACTCAGGAGAAAGAGAAATAACTGACAAAGGAAATAGTAGTCTGTACTAGAAATCTGAAGTGACTACATGGCTATAAATAAAAATGATGTTAATCAACTTGTCTCTAATAAAAATTTTTCCCTTCCTAATACAATTAAAAACTTGGATAAACACAAAGATTTAAAAGTCTTATTCTTTATTTCAACAAGCTCTGGGGCCCACTTTCCAGAAATGTAAAAAGTTCAATATAAAAATTATCAGGTAATAATCAATATATTAATTTTTTTTTAATTAGAAAGCCTTCTGCTTCATCTTGTCTGGTGAAGAAACATCACTGAAAGAAGCTAATGTAAAAATACTCGAAGAAACTGTTATGTTTACACTAACGAGCAAAGCACCTTGTAATACCCTGTGGCGAATTGAGTCCTTTAAAACTTCACAGCACCATCCCATCATTCATTACTTCAGACTATTCACTTACATTTATAGATCAGCTTTAGTGAAAGGTCAAAAAGATCATGCCAAATTTCCCAATAACATTCATGGCATTCACCTAAATTATTAATCTGAGAATATTCACCAGTGAGAAGCACTCGAGACAATCCATCTGGAAATAACTCCAGTGGCCAAGTGGCTGGCTTCTAGGAAATGTGACTCACACTCAATGTGTGCATGGTAACCTCTCACTGCCCTTGTCTTTACATAACCGTGTCGCATGATAATACTTTCAAAAAGGAAATTTAATATAAAACACACTTAAAATATTTGATCTCTCAAAGCTTTCATTAACCTAAATAAATTCACTTAGATAACTTCAGTACAAATGTGTTATGAATTAAACACATACTCATGGTGTTGAGAAGAGGTACTAACTAGTTCATAGCCCAGATTCTCTCTGCTGAATCTATGTCGTACATTTCTTCAGTCAATACAAAATGAGCCAGTTGCATTCAAAGAGCATCTGAAAACTTTCGTGATCAAGAGGAGTGGTAAAAACCATAACTACAATAAAAGGGGAGAAACATGAGCTGTTTTACCTTGTTACTCCCACCATTCTTCCAGGCATCATCCTCACCAAGCTTTCTCTGACAGCAAAAAAGGCTGCATGTGGTCCACCATAGCCCAGGGGCACCCCAAATCTCTGTGAGCTGCCCAGGGCGATGTCTACCCCAAATTCTCCAGGAGGCTTCAAGATACACAAAGCTAAAAGGTCAGTTGCACAGCAAGCCAAGCTCTAGAAAAGAAACAAGAGGAAACGGACACAATTATCCCCTTTCCTAAGAGTATTGGGAGAGGATCCAGTTACCTTCATTACAGAAGCAGAATGGCAGAGTTGGCTCATATCATGTGAACTTCATTTACTCGTTCATTCATTTAAAATATCTAGTGAATGCCTATCAAGTGCCAGGAATCAATAAACAAAATAAACTTGAAGAATGGAGGTAGGAAGGAGACAGTTTTACTATTCCAGGTGATAAAGGTATGGAAATCGAGACACACCAAAAATAATAATAATAATTCAAAGTGGACACACCTTCGTGGATCCCCATAAGGAAAGGTTTACCTACCCCAGCCTGATGTGCTCTCTCCACAAGTTCCATAAAGTCTTCCACCTTTCCCTCAGTGTCTGGGTACTGGAACAGCACCCCACTGACATCTTTTCCACTAAAGTCCATTTCATGGGGTAACTTCAGCTCAATGAGGACTCCAGCATATCTGGAAACAGAAAAGACAAAGAACAATCATGGTTTTGGTTTACAAGGGAAAATCAAATTACCTACAGTTTCTTTTCTATAATACAGCATTCATATTCTGTGTCCTTCCTCAATGCCCACCCAAGACCCCATTCCAACATGCACACACCCCCACCCCACACCTGGCCCTTCGGTGGTAAACGTGCTTCACACCAACCCAAGTGCACTCAATAACTCAGCTTCTTTCTTTTCACCCTTACTATTCCCCCTTTCCTGTCCGAACCAGCTCCTGAAAAGGCCAAAAACATTGCTTCATTGGCTAAAGAACGAATATCTTTAACAGAGACATTGTCACTTCATGTTGGATCAGTCTTAGGTGAATGAAAACCATCAGAAAGACCAGGAGAAATTCGCTAGGTTCCTGAAACTAGCTAATTAAACATCTATGAGAAACCCCTTCTGAAGGGATGGATGGTGGCATGGGTGGAGAGGAAGAATTACCCAGCTTTTACAAGGAGAAAGCAAATAAACATATCCACAAGTGGTAGTTTGCTGTGTTGGTTCTATCCAGATTAAAGCACTAAACAAATACAATATGTTATATCCACAACAGCCGGTAATTACGTTTGCAGGAGTAGGGCAAAATATTAACAGTTGTGTGAGAGTTCCATTTCCTTCCTCTACTTTTTGAAGTTTTGCAACACTGTTGAAATTTTTAATATTTTAATTTTTCTTTTTATAAAAAGAAAACAAAACATCATGATAACTTAATATAAAGCAAATGCAACTAAAGCCACAGTGACTTTTCTCCTCAATTCTGATACATTTTATTTACTTGCAAGATCATAGGAAGGAAGTGGGAGGGAAAGTAAAACTCAACAACCCCAATTTAAACCATTTTCACTTCCAATCAGTTTGGAAATAAGCAAGAAAATCAGCTGAGATGACTATGATATTATCTCATAGTTCAAAAGATGAATAACATTAATTACTTGGCTCGAGTCTGGATGACAGCTATTGTCTGTGGGTGGCAACGGCGGTCAACAAAAAATTTCCTCCTCTTGTTGTGTCTGTTGAAAAGGAAAATCACATTCAAACATAAACATTAAAGAAATCAGAGTACCTTCTAAAAATGCAAAAACAAAGATTGCATTTAGGAAAGTCTGAGCATAGAACTGTGGACGGAAAAAGGAGACCCAATGGAAAGTAACCTCACAGGGTGATCTGATCATAAACTCCTGACTGGGCAGGTCCTGGTAAGTCACTACACATTCCTACAAAGTGTCAAGAACTATAATAGGTTATAGTGACATATATAACAGGAGGCATATCACTTCTTTAGTAAAGGGCTTATCTTTGCCTTAAGCAAGCCTGTCCATTGTTTCCTTGCATCTAAGTTAATATACTTTTGAAATAAGCCCTAACCCCAAGAAAGCACATAATCTCATCTATCCTGTAATCCAATCCCCAATTTGCTTTCCCCACCCCTGCATCTCCATATAATCCTTCTTACAGTCCCTCCTTAATTTCAAATGCATAAAAGAAGCTGCAAACCAGTCATTCTCTAGATCATTTGAGATCTTGCCCCCCAGCCTATGTCAATTTGGCTCAAATAAATTCTTATAGAAGTTCTCTGTAGGTCTAGATGTTTCTTATGTCAGACAATATTAAAAAATAGTAATTAATGACTCATAATGACCTTTACTGAACAGATTTCCACTGAAATCCCATTCCCATTCCTATTCTATTTAGCAAAATCAGTGGTGATAAATGAGGAGTAGCTAGATGAATAGAAAAAAGATGAGATGAAAATGAATGAAAAGCTAAGAAAAATAACCAGAGGGGTGGATGGGCAGCATTCTTTTGAAGCCATTCATCCACGGCAGGAGGAAGACTGAGCCTACCTACACCCCAGGGCTACTTGGAAAGCAGAAGGGCCTGTGGATGGAACTTAGAGGCCTCCATAACTGCTGATCGAGTTCAGAGCTCACCACTCCTCCAACCTGCGGAAGCTTAGAAAGAGACTTACCAGGGCAACAAGGCCAGAGGCACAAAACCTCAGACACATACTTCATGAATGTGGGCAGATTTCCCAACCTAGATGACTATCTGCATGAGAATTCCACCAGGAAAGTAAGCTCAAATGTACTCACAAAGCAAAGCAGGAAAAAGACTGGAAGATGTCCCTTACCCTGACGGAATCTCATGCTGGGCCTCTCACCTGTAGCATAGCTGCATCGCCTCTGCAGCCGCGGTCGCCTCATCCAGCAGGGAAGCATTGGCTATGTCCATGCCTGTCATGTCACACACCATGGTCTGGTAATTCAGTAAACTCTCTAGTCTCCCCTGAGACAGCTCTGGCTGGTATGGAGTATACTGGGTGATCCTGTGAAGGACACAAAAGGTCAGGTCCAAACTGTGACTCCACTATTCAGGAAAGTTCACAAAATGTCTTCATTTTAGAATTCAATACCTGAAAATTTTAAATTTGCATCTTAAAAATTATGTAATAGATCAGTAAGTTTCTCTTTTGGCTTATGTAAGTAAGGAAGCTCAAAATTAACCCACAATAACAATATTCTTTGTTTGAGTTTAATCAGCACTTACTTACTTTTCTATCCCTCTAAGTTATTATTTAATTTCATATTTCTGTTTTGATGATCTTGCTGTACATGTGTGTTCTCTTGTAAGCTGGCTCTTAAAATACACTTGAGACTACCTATGATAACATAAACAGAAATTTTGCTTCCTACTATCTTTCTTCACAGCTCACAATAGGACAATATCCAATAATCTAATATCTAATATTTAAAACTTTTTTGGGGGAGGGAGAATCTGTTTTATACAAACCAGAAGTTTTATGTGTTCCTAAGAAATTAATAGGGGTCTATTTAAGAATTCTCACTATCCACTTAAGAGTTTATGGAAGTTAACTCCATAGCTATCAAAAGTCAAGGGTAAAATGGTTAGAAGGCAACATTCTAATCTTATATCCTCCAGTTATTAGCCAAAAATGTGTCTTAAGGTATATGAGTTAACCCACTCAGTGTCTTCATCCCATTTTCATTCCTTCATTTACTCATTCAATAAATAATTACCACATTCCTACAAAGTGTCAAGAACTATAATAGGTTTTAGTGACACATCAGAATAAGTCCCTGATCTTAGGGAGAATATATTGTAATGGGGCAAAAGAGACAACAAATAAAATTATTTCAGAGTGATAAATATTTTAAAGAAAATAAAATCAAGTGATAGGATAGAGGGTGACTGATGACTTATGACAGAGCTATTATCTCTTCATCAAGAATCCACTCTGACTACAATCAAACAAGGTCAGATTGAGTTCTGTGCACACATATGTGACTGACATTGTTTCATATCTCTATTTTTCATCTTTCCAAGCCAGAAAAGTATGTGAAAAAAATTTTAGGTCTTTTTGTTTTGATTTCCTCAAGCCCTTTTCCTTTTTCTCCTGTTCTAGTAATCACATTCATGATATTTCCATCCATCTCTCTTTTTTTCCTTCTTTTTTGAAGGCTTTGAAATCAATGTCAAAAAAAAATCAATGTCTTCTTACCTTTTGGGAGAGTAGGGTAAGGAAGCTTGCCTTACCAAACAGTACAATGTCAAGATGGAACTGATTTTCCTGAAACTTTTATTAATGTGGTAGTGTGTGTTTATGTGCATGTACACGCACAGCAGAGTACATTTTTGCTTCAGTTAACTTCTTGAACAGCCAGGCTTAGCAACTGTAAATCAGTTTGCCAGATTCTAAGTGGGTGGTGAACTGGAATGAACGAGGCACACAATACAGGATGCAGACAAAGTAGAAAGGGAATCTGAGCAGAAATGAAGTCACACAGAAGGCATAGACAAGGGGCAACTGTGACCTCAGATCAGATAAAACAGCAGAGGAAGCCACTATGAAGACATGTTTACATTGTTTGGCTAGCATGAAACTTTCATGTTACTCAGAGTCATTATTTGACATACAGACAGATGCAAGCATGCACACATGCATGCACACATACATACCAGTGAGTCCATCTACTAAATGGGAAAGACTCAGTATATTCATAAAGGTAGATATAGAATATAAAATAGAAAGAGAGAGGATAATACTCCAAAGAATCAGCACAGCACTGAATAATCAGCAACAAACTAATTGTCCACTAAAGAATGATTAGATAAATTAGATGATTGCATATAATATTATGCATTCATTGAAAATGATATGTAAAAGAATATGTTTCCTGACATGGAAGATATTCATGCTATATTAATTTTAAAGGTTAAATTTATATACCATTTTTCTAAGTGTAAAAAAACAAGTCAATGAAAACATAAACAATGGTTTTCTCTGGGTGGTGAGATTAACTGTAATTTTTACTTTCTTTTTATTGTATGTTTTAAATGTTAAAGACATAAGCTACCATTTATTAACCATCTTCTATGTATCAGGAATATATTCACAACCTTTTTATGATCATCTTATACATGCTCATTGTAAAAAGCTGGAAAACTCAGCTATCAAGAAAATAAATCACCCATAATCCTAAAACTCCAAAATAACAACAGTAAATATTTAGGTGCATTTCTTTTCAGTCTTCTGATGAGCACACTCAGTGTACTGCCTGTTTTCCTATTGTGTTATCTGTCCCTTTTCTTCTTGATTTGTGACTTTTCATTCATTCTTTTTTTCTCTAGCTTCACTGAGTTATAATCGACAAATGAAATTGTATATAAATACACATCATGATGAGTTGATATACATATATTTTGAAGTGATTACCACAACATTCTTTTCTACAACATTATCATACTTATTTAAACTAAGATTATACTCTATGTAAAATTTAATATCTTTTTTCTATTAACATTATTCCATGGGCAGTTTCTAATAACTTTAAATATAATTTGACAATTTAATTTTCATTGTTATGTGGTATTAGATCATTTTGTTGAGCATAATTTATTTAACAAGGTCCCTCAAGTTGAACATTACTTTTGGTTTTAAATGTTAGAAATAACATAACAGTGAACAGCTTCATCTTTGTCTTATTTCCTTAGGCTAAATTCCTAGAAGGGGAATTTTGAATCATATGTGATAATTAATTTTAAGGATCTTAGTATATACTGCCATGTTCCTCTCCAGAAAGATCATTCTGGTCTGTACTCCCTTAAGTAGTTTAGTGCTTCACAGGTTTCCTTTCATCTTCACAATACTAAGTATTAAGAAACTCTGGGTTTCAACCTAAATTCTTTAACTTGCTACCTGTGAACTGTGACAAGTAACTAAAATGCTCTCTGTCAATTTCTCTTGGCGGTAAATGGAGTTGACATCACTTATATCATATTTTCTTAGCACTCAAATTATATTAACATATATAACACATTTGTAAATGGTAAAATCCTGTCCGAAAGTTAGTTGTTTTAAAAAGTTGTTTTGCCCTCCATTTTGGTCTTTAAAACAATTTTTAAAGTAAATATTTATTGGCTTCTTCCAAAGAACTTACTCATAGTCCTATTAAGATATTATTAGATATTTCTACTTGGAAAATATTTTTTTGCTGGAAATTCATCACATCCCATTTTGTGTCACATTTCCTATTCTTAAACCAACTAGATCCCCAAACAAACTAGTTTCTCTTCCTGAATATTCTTATTCCTATAAAGATACCACTATTCTGCCACTTCTTAGGGAAGAAACTCTAGATTTTTTTTAGCCCCAAATAATGACCAATTGCCATCAGTTTTCTTTTTGATGTCTTATATCCACCCTTTTTTTCTTTGTTGATATACTAGCCAGAGCAATGCTTAAAATAGAAAATTAATTAATTAATTAATTAATGCTTAAAATAGAATATCTGTGGTGTGAGGGTGTATATCTGATTCTCATGCTCAAATGCAGATGGGTCCCCATTACCCACAGGAGAAGGCCACATAGTCCTTCATACCTGAGCATGTTGTGTTCCTTCTTTTGCAGCTTTGGGGACTTAATATTACCACCTCCCTTGCTCAGCCTTTCCTTCCTTGCTTGACCTTTTTGTAAGTCCAAACTTTGGTTGATGCTTATTACAACTGCTTAAGACAGAGAGCTTCAAAATTGTTTTCTTGCAAAGATGATACATATGAGCCCACTTCTTTTACTTATAAACTTTTTATAATTCACAGGTTTTAATACTACTAAAACAGGCATGAATGCTTTCCACAATCATCTATTAAAGGACTCTTAGATCAGTGAGTCTCAAGCCTGGAGATACTAAATAAACCCTCATTTTAGGAAAATAAGGCTAGTAGTACAGACCCTGCCATCCTGCTTAAAAGGGTTCAGTTGCCTCAGGCAAAACATAGTGATTAAGAAAACATGTCTGTGATCTACGATGTCTGTTTCAACCGACTAATTCAATTAATTTGTGTTTCTAGGTGTATTTTAATATATATAAAAAATAAGTGTCTGCATATCCAAGAAGGCATTTTGTCCCACTGAAAAAGGATGCTTGATCTATTCAACACAGCATTAACATTTATTCCAAAATAATCAGTATTATTTATTATTTGGGCTGTGACTTCCTTTTGTAATTGAAAAAGAGGGTGGTAGTGGGGGGTTTTGCAGTAGGACAAATATTCATGAGATTCTCTATTTTAATACCAGTGCTCTAGAAACAGCCACAAAGAAAATGTAGATTTTTTGATATTAGTTACTGATGTTATCAATAGTCAAAAATTTGGAATAGAGGACCCCGTAAAATAAATTCTAAGCCTCATACAAATTTTCTTATAAGAGCCCAAATTATGTATTCTTTCAAGGCTATGTAGTCCATTTACTTTCACCTCACGTCACTGGAATTTGTTGGTTCCATCTCTATGGAAACCATTCAGAAGGGTGATAGTGTGAAGACTACCTACCACCCTCATATGCACAGCAATCCCTATCAGCATTGGTGAGGTGCAGTGTCATCCTCTGGTTCAGATCTGCTTTCAGAGATCAGAAAGGAACAATACTTAAAATGTGCCCAAAAACTAGGACTGAAAAGCAAAGAACAGCATTGTTTCCCTCTCAAATTGCTGGCGGCTCCTAACAAAAATTAACATATCAGCTCACAGCCAGGAAGTGATATGGTGAACATTCTGCATGGCCACCAAGAGTGAAGCCCGCTGGCCAGTATTCAGACGGCTGTTATGCTTCAGCCCATTCATGTACTTTTGCAGCTTATTTTGTAATGGGGAAGAAAGACAGCCCATTTGCTTTTGAAACCAAACTTGGAGTTTATCATTTAAACTTTTACCAATACCATGGTGGAAAGGAGGCCTGAGCAATGCAAATAAATTCACACACATACCAAAAGCAGAAAAACAAGTTCTATGAAGGTTCTTTCCCACTCTTATTAATGAAGAAATGGAGCATATTTGAACCAAGAGCTCTGTACAGGGATGGCAAAGCAGATGTGATCATGCCAACATATCTGGATCCTACAGTGAAGAGAAACAAGTGACTACATCTCGGACAAAGCACTCTCACCAACCAGAAATACCTCTGCACTTATGCAAAAGAAGATGAAAGATGCAAAAGTGCTGTGTTCCTCCCTAGCTAAAAAAATGCTTTGGTTCTCAGAACTGCGGATATGGACTTGAGGCAGCAGCTGGGGACTGGCTGTGCTGATGGCCAAGTGACAAAGCCACTCAGAGACTGAAACACACCAAAGAAACCATTTGCTTTTGAAACCAAACTTGGAGTTTATCATTTAAACTTTTACCAATACCACGGTGGAAAGGAGGGTGATAAGGGGGAAGAGTATAAATTCATGTGTCATAAGTAATCGCCACAGCATGCCTATTCCTAGTATTAAGAACTCTTTGCACACGGTTTAAAATTAAGTAGGGTAACAGGTTCACTTTTCAAAATGTCAAAATTTTTATTCTTAGATGGATCTACATCTGTGTATGTGTGTGTGTGCATGCACATGTGCGTGTGTGATTTAGAGGTGACTGAATAGTTTAAAGACAGAATAAGGAAATGAGTTCGAGAATTAGCGGAGGCTCAGTAGAGTTGGAGAAATGAAAAAGTACAAAAACAAGGAAGAAGGGGCTGGTCCATGGGAGACAGGGACCTAATTTCAGGTGTGTTGACACCTAAACAGTAAATTTTTTGACAAATTAGAATTTTCTCAGGCAGGCACTTATTTCTGTTTTTAAGGTGAAAAAAAAAAAAACAGACTAATGGATGTCTCAGTAGTCTGTCCTAGGATGGTGGGTAGAGAGATTCTGATATGAGACAATTATACCACAATGAGAATTCTGGTCACTCGGAATTCAAATTAATTCTGAAAAAATGTTATTAAATAAAACCCATTTTTTAAAAAGATGCAAAGTGGTCAGCAAATATTTAAGATTTATTTCTCTGAAGCATACCCTTGATATTTCAAAAGCTCATGTGGGGGCAATTCCATGATTTCCCATAGGGAAACTCATCTTCCTTTTACTTACATTGATTTTTTAATATATGCTAAACTAAAAGACAATCTCTGCATCTTGCTATAAATGCCTTTCAATTGCAAAGGTAAATACTCATTCTTTCCTTACATAATAGCCCTACTAGAAATTAAAATTACTGTTATTTAACAAATTTAAAAAAACAACAACAACTAGGAATTATCATTGCCTCCCAAACCTGGTTTGTTTCTGTGGGTTTTTCGTTTTTTTTGTTTTTTGGTTTTTTTGTTTGTTTGTTTTTAGGAGAGGCAATCCTTGGTTGACCTCACAGATTGCAAGGATCTTGTGAGTTTACAATCTCTTTTTTTTTTTTTTAATTTTTTATGCCTGCAGCACTTGGTCTTCTTAGGTGGTCTCCCATCTAGGTACTAATCAGGCCCGACCCTACTTATTAACTTCTGAGATCGGACAGGATTCAGCTTGTTCAGAGTAGCATGGCTATAGATTATGCTAGACGTAAGTGTACACACATTCCTTCAGAGACTAAAGTCTCAGTTGAAATAAATTTTCAATTCAAAGATGTTGGTATATACATGACACTGATCCAAAAACAAGAGAAAGAAAGGCCCAGGAGTCCCCTCTTTCCTCTTCCATAGTCAGACAATATTTCCCAGTTAGCAGAAGATGAAATGCCCTGATCTTCTCCCAGGCACCTTGGGAGCCATGGCCTCTGCCTGTCAAGAAAGAGCCATGGTATTTTCTTACATAGTATTGGAATGTGAACCTCTGTTTCAATATTTATCTCATACAGCAAAGAGCAATGTTAAATAACCAAATAGCATGGAAGTGGACTTGGGGGAAGTTTTCCTCAAGTGTGGTAGAAAACTTTCAGTATTGTGCAGTCTGTGGCAGCCAGAGTAGGCAAGGACAAACACACACATACTCACACACTCACACACATACTCCTAGAGGACTAGGAATGAGCTACCTCACAGGCGAGGTGAGGACTTAACAAGCAACTGAGCATGTACAGTTCAACCCCTTCTTATCGTTTTTGTAAGAGACTGTTCACAAAACACACATGTTCTTGTTCTCTACAAAGTGATAACTAAGTAATACAGCTGATGTTTTGATCTCCATTTACCTTACAGAAGACAATGAACAAAGATTCTAACTCATTAAGTTCAGACATCACCTAAAATCGCAGTGTCTCTAAAGAATAAGGTCTTGCATCTGCCCTTCTGCAGGTTTGACATCTTGCTCAAGTATGCTTACAAAGTCAGAAGAGATATTAAGTCAGAGAGAGAGAGAGATTACCAGCATCAACAGTCTAGAGCTCTGGAATGTTTTAAGGAAATAGAAGTGGGAAGAAGCGTCTGTTTCCTCTACATTTCAGTAAGAAAATTTCCCAAAAAAGAGATAGCAAGGTAGGTTCCTGGAGGTTAGAGACAGCATGAGAATGTAAGTGTCAGTGGATAAATTCTGAGGCTCCAAGCGGGGAGGAACATGGGAAGATGGGGAGAATCATGCAAATCAAATTACAGTACTCTTGTTTTTAATCAAATAATACATTACCATCCTGAGTTCTCCAGTAAGTTCCGCAAAATTGTTTGCGGCACTGAGCAGTTGTAATAGCCCATGCCAATATATGATCTCCAGATCTGGTTTTTGCTGGAAATTGCACGTAGGATTGAAAGGATTTCATTTTCACCTGATTTTAGGAAAAGAGAGAAATGTTACAGAAAGAAAATATCTCAAAAGAGATCTCTAATTATAGTTTTAAACCCCCTTTTCTGTTTGAATATTTATAAAGAGAACAGCTATACAGGAAATATAAGAATCATCCCTCCGCCACAACACTAAGCACTGTATGCAGAAATCTGAAAAATCCCAAAATAACACTCAGCTATTACTCAAGATGGGTTCCTCACAATTTCTGAGGGGGCATAGTATGGAGGCAGGGTGAGGTGCTCTTTTTTGGCTTTGTCCAACCAAATTGCTCGATTTTAACACTCATCTCATTCCAGGTTTCTTCTTTTCCCCTTACATTTATTTTGTATTTACACCAAATAAAAATTATTCTTTATCTTAGTAAAATAGTTTCTCTTTTTAAATTGCCTTATACCAATAGTTAGTTGATATGTCGTAAACAGCATATGCCCTAATATGTCTCTGTAAAATTGCTCTACTACCTCTAACACTTTTCCTTGTGTGTCACTGAAAAAACTACTTATAAAAACCCTTCACCCAACAATATAAAATGCCAGTTTTAGTAAAAGACACATGCAGTTTTAACCAGCATTCCCATTAGGACCAGTTCTTGAATGCAGGTGACACACTATTTTGGGTCATTCATATAATAACAATAAAACAATAATAGCATCTGACACTTTGAGTATTTACATTTTGCCAGGAATTGTCCCAGCTGCTTTTCCTGCAGCTCTGGAAACAGGCTTGAAGATGATCACTCGCCTAAGGCTGTACTGCTTTAAATGAAAGTGTTGCAACTCAGTCTTTCTAACTTCAGATTCCACACTTTTCCCACTGGGCCAGGTTCAGACCTCCCTATGAACAGCAGTTAGACTAAAATACTTTCTGGATGCAAGTGACCTTACGTGGTTCTTTCTCTGCCCCTCTGCATAAAGATAGATCATCCTGCTAAAACTTAACTACTAAGATTTAACTACATGCTCCTTTAAGATCTCTTAGGGGCTCAGTCACTTAAACCTTGAAATTAATTGACTTCATTGTTACTATATCAGAGAATAATCTGGGTAGTGCAATTTCTAAGATGGCAAACTGGCTAGAAAGATGCTTCACATTGCTTCAACCCTACTGAACTCTATGTGAATATTATTCTCATTAATCCTCCTTTATCCTCACTGAAAACACTTTTACCTTCCACCCAGCCTCCCACTCCACATGCTTTCACAGGAGATAAATTCATGAGATGTGCCATTTTGCCAGACTATGTTAAAGAAAGAAGACAATTTTGTAATGTTTAATGAGTAAATCTAACTTCCTTATGATAACTTTGTCTTCTTCTATTGAAAATGTAGGAAATACATGACAATATAATAAACCAATATCTGAGGAGATATGCAAGTACAGCTCCTTAGGAACAGTCATGCAAGAAATCCAATCGCTTCTCAAAGTCGTCTTAGGGTAGAGTGATTGAGAAGCCCAGTAGGAGGGGAGATTAATTAGCAGTTCCTGGCAGGCACATGATTCAGCAAAGCCAGCTTCAATTAAGATCCTGTGTAAGAGGGACTGGTCCCTGTTTCATATTATGCCCTCAGGACAAAAGGTCCAGCTCTCAAATGAGAACAGTCTGTGAGGGGCTTTGTCAAATCAGAACTTTAACCTTTGGGAGTCAGAGAGTATAGATTAATGTGTTTTCCCCCTATATTTTAGAAAGATAATTCTATTGGGAGTATGGATAGGTCAGAGTGGAGATCCTAGAAACAGGGAAATATGGTAAGAGGCCAGCACAGTAGTCTGGGATAAAGATGAGCAAAGGAGTGTTGTGAACTGAACTATATCTTCTAAACCCAGGTACCTGTGAATGTGACCTTATTTGGAAATAGAGTTTTACTGATGTAATCAAGATGAAGTCCTGCTATGTTAGGGTTGGCACTAAGTCCTTTAAGGAAGAGGAAACTTGGGACACACAGCACAGGAGAGCACCGTGGGATGACAGAAACATTGCAGGATCAACAAGCCTTGCTTCTCAAGCTTGACTTTTTTCTGTCATGATTTTTTTTTAGTGATTAAAAAGTTTTTATTTTTGTATAAGATAAGTCACAGGCACATAACCTACAGCATAGAGAAAATAGTCAATAATATTGTAATAACTTTGTAAGGTAACAGATGGTTACTAGACTTATTGTGGTGATCACTTTGTAAGGTAGATAAAGGTCGAATTACTATATTGTACACCTGAAACTAATATCATATTGTATGTCAACTATGTTTTAGTAAAAAATATACTTTTAAAAACATTTTTTATTTTTTCTCCTTAAAGAGTTGGACTGTGGCAAGTGAGTTAATGGGAACTGCAGAAAGAGGAACCCAGAGGCATAAGGAGATGGCTGCAGTAGACCCAGTACTGCCCCTCCGCTCCTAAGATCTTCCCCCTGGCTAGAAACATCTGTGTCTCACTTGATCATTTTTATGCTTCTAGATATTAACTATCATTAATTATTATGTTCTTCATTTATGCCAATTTGGCCTTTTAAAAATTTCAGGTGTTTCATTCAAGTGCATAAAACAAGTGGCTGTTATAAGGGGAATGCTGATATGTATCTGGAGACTGTAAACTCTCAACTAGAATCAGGAAAGGATCTAATTTTTCCTTTTCAAGAGAACCCATTTGTCTCATAGCTCCCAGCAGGGCTGTCCAGGAAGGAGCCCAGTGAGAGCCTCGACTAGAGCCAGTTTTCTTCCTCCTTCCTTCAGTAGCCTCTTGCCATCCAGGCTCTGGTCCTGTTCTGCGCATATGCCTTCAATAGTAAGGAAGAGAAGACACCAACCAGACCAGCCAGGAACCCACTGGCACCTTCCACATCACTTCAGGGTCCCCAGACACATACCAGCATCCCTCACAGCTGCCACTATATCTTACACATTTGAATGAAACACTTAAAAAAAATTTAAAGACCAATTAGCATAAAGAGCAAAATAGTCAACTATAGATAAGACTCAGAAGCATAAAAATGGTCAAACTGGAGACAGAGAAGTTTATATCCTATAACACATATACTCTCGTCCCTACAGGACCAAACTTCCGAAGTACCTGCAGGCTCTGCCCTTACCCAGCCTGGGGCCAATACAAATATCTCCTGACTGGCCCTCATCCTAGCTTGGTCTTTGCAACTAATTTTACCTTCTACTGAGAACTAAGTGAGTTATTAGAACAAGCACTTCTCTGTATACCAAGCTAATGGATACTGTTGAGCTATCAAGAGTAGGATGGGTACTTGGACATGCTTCTGAAAGTGAGAATGGTGTGGGAATCCTTTCTCATTCACTTATTCATTGCTCATCATGACCAAACTTCCCAGATAGAAGCTAGGACAGTCTGCGACTTGAAGAACAGAGTTAAGCTGCTTCTTACTGTGATAAAGACTTCAGATATTACAAAAAACGTTTCCCAAACTCACAGCTTAGTGAGTGTCTGAATTGTTTCAAATGTTTCTTCACTGGACGCCTCTTCTCATAATGCTAATAAAATCTCACTTCTGGCCCAATCAACAGAAGAGCCCAGAGCTTGAGTTATCATGTTAAATGATGCCAAGATGCAATGGACATGGAGAAAAGGAGAGAAGAGAAAAAGTCCACAATCAGAGAACCACCTGCTGAACCTACCTGAGATGGAACATAGCAGAATCAGTCTCTAAGAGCAAATTTTGGGGGCATGATTGGTCTAAATAGAAGCATAAATTCTAGCCATTCAATATCCACTAGTGGACTTTACAGTACATTTAGATTCCTTTCTCCTTTGGAAAATAATTCTTCTCCAGAGAAAATTGTGTAAGATCCTGAATTCCAGATGACAGCCTTTTTGTCCCTACCTGGTAAGAGAAGCATTATAAAAAGGTAATTGTGCCATCCAAACCCTGGACAGCACGACCCCGGGAAAGCTGTGTGGATCAAGCAGAGAAGAGTTCGAACTTCCCCCAGGGCAAACCCCACAGGCATGCCCATTCCTCACACTTTCCCCTTCAAGTTAACAAAAACAGCTTCCTCTTGTAAAGGTGCTCAATTCCAGTAACTTTTTTCCTTAATGTGAATGGCAAGAAAACTAATCAGGGGGGAAATGAGACAAAGTGAGAAAGGAAGTGTCCATTAGAAAAAACTTGGAGAGAATCTATCATTCTCCAGATGCCTGCCTGGCAAGCCTGGAGGAGGAACCAGACACTGTGCATTACTGCACACTCCCAGCCATGAAAATCCTCAGGCTCGCCTTCAGGAATCTCACCAGTAAGTTCTTTTCCAGAGGACAGAACTGCCTGCTTCTGACCTTATTTATTCTTCTGCCTCGGAGCATTGCGTAATACCCTGGTTCTAATGTACCAAGAACAGAGTTCAATGGCACCACTCCATAGGAATCGCAGGTGGGTCTCACACTTTTCCTGCTTCTCAGAATTCAGCATAAGCACTCCTTCCTTACATAATTCCACATAAGAGCCTTTCCAACACTAACTCTCTTGTCACCTGCACCTAAAATATCAAGGAGAACTTTGGATCAACTACTATACTAAATAAATACTTTGCAATAGGAATAAGCCGATTCAGCTGTTAAATACTGTATGCACTTGCTGAGCCTACATTTTAATTTCCCACATATGTGAATTTTGACAAAAATTGAAAAATGTCAGTAGAATGGACAGGCAGGCTGTAGAGTCAAGATACCTGCTATACCTAAACACACAATGATACACATTGTTCCCCACCTTTAACCCATTACCCCAAACATACAACCCTATGATTTTTTTCGACTCAGTGATATGGAAAAATGTATCCATGCTTTGCTTTTGCTTTTTTGACAATCTAAAAAAATTATGCCTAAATTTCCACAGAGAGCATATATTATTCTGCCATTTCCATTTTAAGAAGAATAGATATGTATATGCTGTATATTAACAAACTATCTCTGAGATGATTCTCAAGAAACTGGTAATTGGTAAAGAGTCTTGTTTTTCCCTGTATATCTTTTTGTGTTTTTAAATTTTGGACAATGTGCCTATGCCATTTATTCAAAAATTTAAATTAAACTGAAAGGTTATGTCCTTGTGAAATATATGGGTTCAGACACCTTTCAATACTCACAGTGACTTGCAGTTCAAACAGCATTTTCTGGACATCCCAGCAGCACCCAGCATAGCGTCAAAGCTTCTCCTGCTCCCTTCCCTAGGTGTGCTTGGCAAGATACTTAGAAAAGTTCTCCAAGGAAATCATCGGGACTGGAAACCAATACACTCATATTTGTATTTCCCCAGAAAGGCTTTTTGTCTGCCAGAGGCTTAAGGGGGAAGCTGGAGCCAGAATGTGAGGACAGCGCCTACTATTTTTCTTGCTAACATGTAGATCCTTGGCTTCAGAGCCGCTAAGGAAACCACAGGGTGGGGCTGAGGGTCTCAAAATAAATAGACCATGAATGATCGCATGTATCAGAGTTTTCTGATTTTTCTGAATGGAAGCCAGAACCTGTATACATATTCCATTCTAACGTGTAGGCTTTTTGTAACATCACCTAATCAGTACCCCTCTCTCTCCCCATTAACGGTCTGGCTTAAACCCACTTACACAGAGCATAAGCCCTACTCCCTCAAGTTTCCTCTCCAATAAAGGAGGGTTTCAAAACTAAAGTCTGTGATCACAGAATTTGTTCATTCCAGGAAGCAAATAAATCCATAAACTCTGTGTAGTGTAGAATAATGACATGGTAACTCTTTGAAAGCCCTTCAAGATTAGCAGAGGGGATACCCACCCCATGACAGGATGTGGTCAGGACAGCATCATGCATGCCTGACCCCCTCGCCTTAATTCTGCCAGGCTTTTCCTCGTCTTCTTGCTCAGCCAAATAACACTCCACCTCACCCAACCCCTCATGACCCTCAGGGATTAGACCCCTCCAAAAGTCACCTCCAGCTGAAAGGAGCTGACGCATGTCCAATCTGTGTTTCTGATGGCTACTTGGTCCCTCGTCTCCAAAAACAGTACAGTTCCTACAGCTCCTCCTGCTTTCCCAAAAGATACACAAGTTCAAGATCTTCTTGTCAGCTGTAGGAAAACCAGAACAGCTCCCCATGACAGGGAAGCAGGAACAAGGGGAGCCATGTATGCTATTTACACCTTGAATGTGAGTCACTTTCTATGGGAGGTCTCCTTCACTTCACTTCCTTCAGTCTATAAATATTTTCTAGAGAAACATACAGAGAAACATTACAAATCATAATATTTATCTGGAACAACAGTTGACCTAAGTAATCAGGTCAAATGGTCAGTTTGAAATGAGAATCAGGGTGAAAATCCTAGAGTATTTTTTTCTTCTTCGCTGTTCTGTGGGTACATTGTTATGGCAAGCAGAGCAAGAACAAAAAGGGGATGATATGTTCTAAGAGTCCAACTCAAACAATTTAACATGCTTGCAGGAAAAATAATTTTATAGATCAAAGGATATGGAAAAATTTGTAGTCCATCCCAGAATCTCACCAACTAAATAATAATCTCTTTGTGGGTAGGGGCATAGTGGGTTGTTAGGCATACAGTAGATGCTCAGAAAATACATGTGATTCAAGGTTGAAACGAAATTTACCCAAACTCCCAAACAGCTAGCTCAATATTCACAATAACTCACCCATCACAGAATCCATGATGACAAACCAATGCACAAATTGTTCTCATATCCCTGAAAGCATGGGCTTCAGGGAAACATTTGTAAATGGAAACCAATAGCTATTAAGCAAGTTCTATGCAATAATGCAGTGTGTACAATAATATCAGATTTTCCAAAGTTCTATTTCCTTATTGTTTAATAAATTAGTATGTTGATGAGAGACACTGAAAATTCTTACTAAAATCTCAGTTTTACAAAAATAGTTTGGGTTTAATAAGTAAAAAAAAAAGTGATCTCAGTCAACATGAGATCAGTTTTTCACACATCTCATAATTGAGACTTATTAAATCAAGGTATAGTGGAAAAAGTACATAAACATAAGTCAAAACACAGACATGCCTGCAAGCAGCTCACAACCTCCGTAGTCTAGCACCTGTCCCAAAGCTCCTAAATCAACCTGGAGGTAAGCAGCTTGGGCTCCAACTCCCAGTCTCATGAGGTGGTCACTGAGTTTCCATCCCAGTGGGCTATGAGACTGTCTTGCCCCTCTCCCACCCTAACTGGCCTGTGCTAACTAGTGGGCCTTGAAGTCCTTGGTCTCTTGACTTTGCCAGTCCTCAACCTCAGCAAAATTTAGTCACCACATTGCTCTATTCCTCCTCCCAGATCACTAAATGATTCTGGGGTGCAGGGACCCTAATAGACCATACAATTCAAGCCATGTCTGCTGATATTGATTCTTTACTACCCAGATGTTCACAATAGCTCTTAAGGAACTTTTGCATTTTCCTCTAATGCTCAGTTTCACTCTTCCTGCCTCTCACTCAGCAGACAGGCAGACCCTCAACTCCTCCCACCTCAGAGTGTCCTTATGTTTTCAAGTGAATTTTCTTGCTTCTTATGCCTAATAACGGTCCAGAAATATAACAATGAGGCCTACAATCCCCTGCTTGAAATTTTATCATCCAGCCTCTTGTATTACTTCATCTCAGACTGCTGTCTCCCTCCCTATACATGCTCTATTTCCCAACATCATAGCTTCCATTTTATTCCTCACACTTCATCCCTAGGAAATCTTACTCACCAAATTAATTGAGTAGACTCACTACATCTGCAACACTATCTCTTATCTCTCTCAAGCTCTAGACTCATATTTCCACCTATTGTTTCAGCGTTGTCAAATTCATGTTCCACAAGCACCTCAAACAATTCTGCTCAAACAAGACTCCTGATCTTGCCTTCTTCCAGGACCCTCTACTTCTCCCTGTTCTCTCTGTTAATGACATTATCATCACTCCCCAAGACACTCAGCCTAGAATGTGAGTGACAGCCCCACCTGCAGCCCCTCTGGATCAACCATCATGTTTGTACCAAAAACCTATTTCCCACAGGCTGCTCTCAGAACTAATGCAGATCCATTCCTGCATGATGTGGCACTCCTCCTATGGGCAACTCTGGCTCAAGGACTACCATTTTGGACTGACCAAACTTTCTTAGATCTGCACTACAGTGTAAAATTCTTCCTACCCAAAGCTTCCATTTATTTGTCTCTCCCCTTCCATCAAGGTCAAAACTGCATCACAGTCTAAAGGTTCCCCTGCCTTCTCCAGTTCCCACCACCAATGAATTTCTTACATATCTAATATCATCTTGGTAACTACTTCACGGTAGACATAAATTAATACACATTTAACATCTCACCTCTAAACTCTTCAGCAACCTCCCAGCTTGCTTGCCTCCTTGCCTCTGATCTCATGTCACTTGCCTCTGTAGTGACTGTTAATGTCTCTTCTTATCATGGCTCTAAGCCCTCCATACCTTGCTTCACATGCTTCTATGTAGCCTATTGTTCTACACACAGTCTACTCGCCATCCCTCAGATAACCATGTTATATCCATACTTCCATGCTTCTGCTCATGCCATAACCTCAGCCAAAGCATTCATTTTATTTGCAGACCCATAGAGCTATTAAATATCTACCTCCCTATCAGTTGTAACCTATACTCAGGGATCATATCTTTATCATCTTTTACCTCCTGACTACTGTACCCTCAGTGCCTATAACAGTATTTTATCTTCCTTAAGTGCCTCTCAACAAACGAGGAGGAACGAAAGCAAATGGAAGAAGCTGTAGAAGTAGATTTGGTGATATAGTAGCTTATAACTCAATGGTGACAAAAGTGAATAGGCTTGGGAATTTAGTATATGGGCAAATGGTCCTATGTACCTTAACAGTCCTCAAGAGTAACATTATATTTACAACACAGTATAACTTATTTAATTTTGATAGCAATGAATATTTTTTAAAAGTTCAATACAATTCATTATAATGTTCCCAAACCCAATCACATGACTTATTTCCTCCTCATCACCATATGTCAGCATGTTTGTATTCTTTGTACATCAAAAAAAAAAGCTCTGTGAAAGGACTGGTGTTCTAAATTTCAATCTAAAATGGAATTGGAGTATATGAAATGGAGAATCTCATGCAGGCTCACTCAGAAGAACAGAACTTAGGAAGTGAGAGACTGATTTCCATTAATGCATGCTAGAGAGAAGATACTTCTTGATCAATAAACATTTACAAAGAATCCTCAAGCCAATGAACTTACTGCTTGGACTTTGGCTTGACTGCCCCTCTTTGCACTCCTTGCCCATAACACAGACAGCCTGTCCCAAACGCTCAAAGAACTGGACTTGCCTGTAGCTAGATACAGTATGTTTTCTGAACGGCAATTCTTCTTCTATTGCCAGATAAACTCAAATTTTTGGTAACTTGAGCTTGCTTCAGTTTACCTCCTTATTTAGGTTGACAGTCCAAAATATTTTAATGATAAAAATGATACTTTATAAAGACTGAGATTTCTAGTTTGGTGTTCTAAATAAAAGGGAGACAATCTGATTTAATTTATTTTCAGACTCATCTCTTTTAAGATCTTTTCACCTCTCCACTTCTATCAGGATATGGCACTATATATCTATCTGAAATATCCTTATGGTACAGTAAGTTTATATTTGGTCTTTGTCTTTGAATCTTCCTGAATAGGAGTCTTTTGTTATTCAAAATACACCCTTTTGATTACACTTGAACTTAATGAAATGACTTAGGGTTGGGTCCTTAGTAGCCTCAGGATAGGGCTAGTCACCAGAAAAACCAAGTGATTAGAAGGTTGGAACTTTCAGCCCCACCCACAGACCTCTGGGAAGGAAGTGCAGATAAACTCTACAAAAATTCTTGAACACCAAATTTGGTGAGCATCTGGGGTAGCTAATGCATCTCCGTGCTGGGACAGTAACCCACTTCAGTTCCACAGTGACAGAAGCTGCTGTACTCAGCACCCTTCTGGAACTCATCCTACTTACCTCTTAATTTGAGTGTTCACCTGTACCTTTTATAGTATTCTTTTAATAAACTGTGAGCCCCTCCAGCAAATTAAACTTTCAACTTACAGTTTGTTTGTCAGAAGCACAAGCGACAACCGAGGCTTGCTACTAGCATCTGAAGCGGGAGCAGTCTTGGGGACTGAGCCCTTAATCTATGAGATCTGATGCTATCTTCAGGTAGTGTCAGAATTGCATTAAATCTTAGGGCAACAAGTTGGTGCCCCCTGTGAATTGAAGAATAGCTTAGTGATGTTGAAAAACACCCCAGAATCCCAAAATGATTGACAGCATAGTTATTCTTATAAGATTTTATAAGGGATGAGACTGCAACAATACTCAAATACTTCCCTAATTATGCTTTGTAAGTTGTATTTTGCCATTTTCTTTTTCTCGGTGAAGGTATTGCCTTGTATGTATGTTACAATAACATATTTACACACATAAAAAAAAAAGTCAATGTAAAGACATTGTCTTTGCTTCTAATGGAAGATAAAGTTAAATTCTATGTTATTTCACAAATCCCTGTTTTTCTATCCAATTTCACATAATTTCTAAACACTTGCAACATTTTATCCATGGCACTTGAGACTTTTTAACTTTCTGATTTAACTTATATTAAGAAGGTAAGATGTAAACTCCTTGAAGATAATGTTTATGTCTGTTCATATATCTATCCTCACAATGACTTGCACACAGTAAATGACCAATAAACATTTAACAATATAGGCAATAGGTTGACTTTCCACAGATATGCAGTGGTCTGCCCAATAAGAATTAATGACATAAATATATAAAAATAGGACAGACTGTGAAGAGAGATTGAATATACACACAGTGGCCAGACTATATGTAACTTTCATTCACAACCTGCAGCAACCTGCTCAGAAAATCAACCCCTTACCTACAATAAACCACCAAAGAAGCTAGCCTGCTATGAGTTAGACTTACAGAAAGCCAAATTGTTAACTCCAGTGACAATCTGCACAATAACTTCTGTAACAATGGGTCCAAAATGGACAGGACTTGATTAATAACTGATAGCTTCCTTAATTTTGGTCCCCACTTGCAATTCAGGACCAACCAGATAAAGCCAAATACGAATCCCTAACCAATCACATAGTTAGCCTGCCTATAGCTTCTCCATGCCAACAGCCTCCAACACCTGATAGCCCTTCCTTTATTCCATTATAAGGCTTTCCCACTCCTCTGCCAAAACAAAAGGCTAACTCTTCAGCAAGTTCAGAATAGTGTTGACTTTCCTCACTTGGGTGGTCTTCGTTTATTTCCTCAACTGTATAATGAAAATCCATTGGAATCATCCTAGTTAAAGATGAAATAAAATTCATTTAATCTGGGAACTAAGGGAGCCAGGAACGGCCAAGGGAGAGCCCTGTCAGAGGCTGAGGAGCCCACAGCAGGACTTGACAGACACCCTCAGGCTAGAAGAAAACTGACGTCCACAGCCTGAGAACAGCTGCCCTATCTAGGCGTCCTTGGGGTTAGCTCAGGGGAGTGCCCAACCCTATTGGGTGACAGAGTCACCACCTACAGCTGTGTTACACAACACCTCCTCCCTCTGCTCACTGCCCTACATTAACCATTTATTAAAATCACTCTAAGTGATGTAGCTCAGAACATTAAGTTCTCACAAGTCCATCAGAACTCATTCTAACAGCTCAGCTGCTCAGTCCCGGTTAACCAATTTGAACATTAAGTTTAGTTCCTCCTCTCTCTTCTTAAGCAAGTTCACAATAAACAATGTGCAATTTTGTGTAAACCTTAAACCATGCAGCTTCTGTAAAATTATGGACAAGTGTGTTTAACTTGAGCTGAATTTTCTGAAAATAATACACACTGAGGCATACCATAGCTCAAAGTGATTGGCTTCATCTTTAAAGCACTTCCAAATGTATTAATTACAAAATGAAAACAAAGTTATTGTAAAAAATCTGGGAAAAGTAACAAAATGCTAAAATCATCCATAATGGCACCACTCAGAAAAACAAATGTTCCCACTGACATATATCCTTCCAATCTTTTTTGGTTGTATATATAGATGAGAGAGGGGTGATTCACTTATTAGGATGAAACTGATAGAGTTTTGAACTAAATAGCTTTGCTTATTTCTCTGAAGTATGACTTATTGAGAAGCCAAGTGATAATCAAGGTATCTTTCCAAGGCACTTCCTGAAGTGTCCAAGGAGAGGGGGAGCATCCTGCATGACAAGTGAATTATCTCTACCTCCGATCCTGTCTAGCCAGTCTGTCCTGTACATGCTGGTCCCTTTGCCTGCAGCAGCCTCTCTCAGCCTGCCCAGCAGAGCGTCACTACTCATTCCTCAATATCCAGACATAGTCCTGCATGCTGGCAACAAGCGGGGCATTTCCATGCCTGTGCCCGGACCATGCTGCTGCATTTTCACTAGGGCAACTGGCAAATGGCAGTGTTTCCAGTGTGACTGAATTTGTGCACACTTGTAAACTGGATACTTCAGAAGAGTCAAAACAGGAGTTTTCTATTCTGTACACCCACTCTCTTGCAGAGGACATAATGAAGACAGTGTAGAATGGTAGCCGGAGTGTGAACAGTGGAGCTGAATTGTCTCGGTTGAACTGTCTTCACCGTTTACCAGCTATAACCTTGGGCAAATGACATATCCTCTGTATGCCATGGTTTCTTCATCTTTAAAACAGAAGTGATAATGGTACTCACCTCATAGGGTTGTAATAAGGATTGAACTAATACATGAAAAGTACTTTATAAAGTGCCCAGGACATGGTAAGTACTACATAAACTCTTGAAATTGTTATGCATAAGAACTAACCCAAGTATCTACATGTTGTTCATAGTTCTCACAATCTTTTTACTCAGCTATGAGGGCACTAAAGACTCATATGACAAATTACTTCTTATTAGTTTTCTCTATACATGGCAAAGAAATATTTGGTCCAGAATTCTTCTCTGACTATAATAGAACACAAGCGCTCACGTGAAAGTTCGGATGACACTGTCCCACTATTAAATGAAAATGCTACTACTGGAGGTTACATGTACAAACTTGCTCTCCTTTTGTGGAGAATGTTAATTAACCATGACGTATGCCCACTTCAGAGTAAAACACTGATGCCTTTCTGATGCATTCTGCTCCCCTGCCCCCAGCTCACTCTTTGCTGGAGAGCCAGTCCACTTCAGGGCAAGGGGGCTCTTGATTGTGCAGTACTTTCTGAGTCACCTCAGACTAAACAGATAGAACCAGCCCCAAATCTCATGAAAGCTGCTGGAGTTGAAGTTTACACTTAAGTTGCAGATTACTTAGCAGGAGCAAGTTTCTAAGAGAGAAGAAATGGAATTCTCCAATGTTCACTTTATTCAGATGAAAACAAGTAGCTGAATTGAAAAAAGGATAGACAACTTTTGACACATTTCCTAGGCATTAATGCTTTTAAAGAACATCTTATTTTAGATTATATTGTAAAAAAGGCTGAGCTAAATATTCTCTGACTTTGAAAGTCTCAGAAAGGAATTTATTTGTTCAGTCACCTAAAGCTTGCTTTAAAAATATACAACTCTTCATTCTTTAAACATCCAATGAATCAAGATTCTGATTTTCTCAAATTGAAATAATAAGGCTTCCAACTATCCCTAGGTCTCAATAAGTTCAATAGAACACAACGTGCAGATTTTCTTCTATAAGTAAAGTCTCTTCTATAAGCAAAGTTCTCTATAAGCCATGAAGTGAATTGGTTCAGATTTGAAATCAACAGTGGGAGCAGTCCTCAGCATAGCTCGCGTTACACTAGGAGCTGTACTAGCTTCCTGCTTCAAGGTGTCTACTTTAAAACAAAGCTTGCCTTCCATATATCCTGTCCTAAATCCTAAAACGAACCAACTGACTTCTCCTCACTTGACTCCTTAAGTAAAAGAGATTACAGTATTCAAAACCAGATAACCTCATGAGAATTCTTTCCTGTTTAAAAAGAAAAGGGGGGAGGGGGCTCTTCAGCTCCCCCTGTTCCCTTGACTTGTGGATTCTTGCCTCAGTCCTAGAAGACCACTGAAAGGCAGTCTTCAGAGCAGTAAAAACATTTTAAATATAAACCAAAACTCTAGGAAAGTCTATGAGTAAACTAAGCTCTCTGAATCAAGCATTAATCTCATTTCTTTTTTCATAAAAATCATCCAGACTTGAAAAGTAATGCTGCTTTTCAGTAGGTATAAGAAATAAAACCTGAATGTGAGATAGAAGAACAATTAGAAGCTATTGTTGTAACCCTGGGCTTGAAGGCCAGATGTCTGGGTCTCCCCATTTTTATCACTTCCCTGGTTGCATGACTGTAGGTAATTCCTTTTTCCCTTCTGAGTATTCGGATCTGCAAAGAGGTGATGACACCTCCTAACTCAAAGGATGAGAGAACTGAGGGGCAGGTGGTTCCCTGAAAAGTGGGGCGTTCTCCGCACGTGTTTGTGCACTGACTTACCCTGCAGAAATTTGCTGGCACCTCCAGGAACCCTGAAAGAAAACCCTAGAAAGGCTCTGCAAGACTCCAGTCTAGGGTACAAACCTGATTGCTCATGAAACTAAACATTCCACAGTCTCCCGCCCCTTGAGGTACCCGCCATTTTATTTTAATAAAACATATTCATTCGCAGTCCTGAGCAATCCTAACACAGAGCTGGGCTTTCGGAAACCGCAGAAAACAAATAGGCCACAGCAAGCAGCGTCTAAGGAGCCCTCCCGGCCACTTACAAACAGGGTCTTCCATTTTCAAGGGTCTTTTCAAACGAATGCTGGCAGGGACAGTCTTCTCCATCAGTTCATCGATGCTCTAAAATTAAAACGCAAGGCCATGAACACGAAAGTGCGAGTAAAGTTCTTCTGAGTGAAAATAGTCACCTCTGTGTTTTTGCATCTACAAAGACTTGTAGGAACCTCATTGAAGTCGCCTAATTAGGGTTTCTTTTATAAAAGAAAAAGAATAACTTTGATCAGATTAGAAATCACTTGGAGGGAAGAAAATAATGAAGCGGGGTCGTGATTCACCCACTCCGGGTTGAATTTCAATCGGCAACTGGGGATAATCGGATAAACCACGAGGTCCTCCTCTAGCAAAGTTAGAGCTCATCAGAAAGCAGGGCGACTTGAGTTGAGAAACAAGCGGTTTTGAGGCGCGAAGAGCGGGAGGAGAGAGTACGAGGGCGGGAGAGGACCGGGGCGCAGGGACGGAGCGCGCAGGTTCGCGTCCACGCCAGGCCCAGGATCGAGCGCAGGGTCCACGCGGAGCGCAGCAGAGCTGGAGCTGGAGCTGGAGCTGGGGCTGGGGCTGGGGCTGGGGCTGGAGGCCGCGTCAGCAGAACCCGGGCAGGGCGGGGTGGGGCGGGGCGGCCCGAGGCCCGGGCGAGGGTCCTTACCGCCAGTCCTAGGGCCTGTAACATCTCCCTCTGGTCTTTGTCCCCAGGTCCGATGTGCCTCCGAGCGAAGTCGTCGTGTCTGGGCAGAAGACGCTCGAGGAGGCGGGAGGCCTCGGCTGCGCCCTTGTCCCCAGCGCGGTCACTGCCGTCACGGCTTCGCAGCGCCCAACGCTGCCCCGCACCACCAGCCAGACGGCGGGCGCCCCCGACTCCATAGCCCAGACGCAGCCCCCAGGCCTTGGCGCACGTCTGCATGGTCGCGGCCACAGTCCCCTGCCCCGGCCCGCGAGAGTCAGTTGCACTCTTGGCCCCTCTCTGGTCGCGGACCCCCGGGGTGGCGGCCGCCTCCCGCCTGGAGCACTTTCCCACGGGACAACTGGTGCGACAGATGGATGGATGCTCCGGCGCGATGAATGGGCACCGCGCTCAGCCTGGCCCCGCGCAAAGTTGCTGCTCCACGCGAGGCACCTGCTCGGCACACTTTAAGTGTCTCCCTGGGGGCGGGCGGTGGGATGGGGCCAGCAAATGGGAGTGAACAGAGCAAATGCTTGGCCAATGGGAGTGAAAGGAGGGGCGGGAGCGGGGCAGACCCGGGCCCCCGCCCCCTCTCCCTACCCCCTTCTCGGGGCCCCAGAGGAATCCGGCGGTTCCCGGCATCCTCAGTTACTCCTACTCCATCTCTGGCTGATGCAGAGGCCGGGGCGCACCATGCGCCCGACGCCAGTCTGGGACCTCCCTCGTGCGGGATCCGGGTGGATGGCTGCGGGCGAAGTGCATGGGGAACCCAGCGGGGGTGGAAGAAGATTCTGACCGGGAGGCCAAACACTGCGAGTTGGTTAGTCTCCCATTCATTATTCTGGAGTATCCTTCCCTGTCATATCTCATGGAAACCAATATGAGCAGACGAGAGAGTTCTTTTTAGTTGTAGGATCCTGGGCAAGTTACCCAACGTCTGAGCTTCAGTTTTCACATCTCACAGAGCTTAATGGGATTTAAAAAGAGATTATATATTGAAAGCACGGCCACCATAACAGACTTGCTCTCGCTCCTCTCCTCTCCTCGCTTCTCCTCTTCTCTCCTATTTTCTCCTTTCTTCACTTCTCTCCTCTCTCTGTAAAAATGTAAAAGATATTGTTATACATTTTTCACTATCATCTTAGTTGGAAAATTATGTATACCTAGATATTTTGTAAATCTAAGCTCTCTAGCTATCTCTTGAGCTTTTTATCAAAAGAATGAACTTGCAAAATTCCAGTTGTCCTAATATGAAGAAGAGAGGACAGCAGTCATCAGAACATTACTTGTATTAGACTAGAGAAAAAGAGATCCTGTCCTCTTTCTTCTCCACTAAGCGTCTTCCTTCAGTCATGCTCTACACACCAGGTTCTGTAGTTAACAGGCACAGAGACTAGTGGAGGGGCAGAAAAGTGTAAAACAAAGAACCATAAGCAAAATGTATGTGTCAGTGTGTAGCAGGCAGGGTGGGTGGTGAGCTAGAAGGGTTAGGTTGAAGGAAGTTTTTTCATTGATTTGGAATAGAAATTACAGGCTTCATAAAAGTTGGAAGTTACCCTCTGTGCTAGACACCATGTTAGGGGAGCAACCTGCATTTATCCCCATTACTGTCTATACTTTTTCTATGTATCACAGGGACTGGAAGCCAGAGAACTAAAATTCCCAGATTCCTTTGGTTTCAGGGTTCTGGATGTTATTTGTCTTCTATCAACAAGATACACATATGTGATAACTGGAAAATTAAATAAAAGCAGAAACCATTTTCTTATTTCTCTGATAGCATCTTACAGATGCATGAGCGGCAGCAGATATAAAGTGCTTCCTTACCAGCACCCACATTGGTACAACAGGGAAGTTCTGTCCCTCCTTGGAAATGTCCTGTGGTTTTCCAACCTAGAAGGCAGCAAGAATTTCTCACTGTCTTGGACTACAGCTTCAGTAGTTGATCTGAAGATAGTGGTGGTCTTTCTACCCTGTCTTTTGCTCTTATGATTCTTCCAATGGCTTTATATGCACCTATTCCTGGAATTTTAATCCTCCTCTGCTTGAAATACTAGGAGCATTTTGTTTGTTTTCCTAAATAAACCTTAACAGAGACTGTAACTGAGGACAAAAGTTGCTTTAGGAAACTAACCCCCAAAGATAGGAATCCAGGACTAGCTATCTAACCTGATTCTGTTTGAAGTCAATGATAACATTATTGCTAGTGGAAAATGAGGTCATGATAGTCTTAGGCATGAAGTGGAAACAATTTAAATTATCAGTGGAGAGCAAAGTGCCTACTGAAGTCAGATCTCTGCTAGGTTAGACCTTTCTGGTGGGGAGGATGCCTACAAGGACCATTGAGAGGGCTAGTGGCTTCTGAATGCCCTGGAGAATTTACAGAATAAAATGATAGCTCAGAGAACTAGAAAGTTCCAGTGCTCTAAAAAAATCTCTTCTGTAGCTGCAGAGAGAAAGTATTTACAAATCAGATCCAATGTTCAATTTTGCAGATTGCCAAATTATCATACAAATTGAATTCATAGCCTTATTAGATCTCAAGCATGAAAGTTTTGGGTTTAATTTAAAATCCTAAGACTTGAAATTGGTAGCTTGGGTTGAATTTTATTATCTTGAACCCCCAAATCCCACTGAATCCCCCTTGCCAGCTGAAGCAGTCCCTCTTCTTCTGTCTGAGATGCTAGCCATCCCTTGCTTGAAGATCCTGTAATGGCTCACTAAAGCATTAACTTTGCAAGGGTATGCCAGTATTTCTTTACCTCTAGATCAACAACCAGAGTCATATCTTTGTATGCTCCAGGAAGATAGATAAGGCATCTGACACCAGAGGAGAAGCTTACAGAAGGAAAGAATTGCAAGGTATTGCTAATGTATAGTGGCATGGGAGATTTTTGTGTAGGAGTGAGTTCTAGACCAAGGAAGAAGGAATATAATATTAAAATTATTGATACGTTTGTAGCACCAGGTATTCTGGATTTGGTGTATTAGCTTATTCATCCAGGAATGGCTCTAAGGATTTGCAGAGTGTGTTAACTGAAACTAGGCTCAATGAAAACCTTCATTAAATTAGATACTCGGTTAAGATACTAGAACTTTTTTGGTATAATAAAGAAGAAAGGCATCAAAGGCTTGGTGAGATAGAAGTATTGTAATGGATTCATCATGTGCAACATACTCTTCAGCCCTCTCAGTGTATCCCTCAGGAGCGCAGAGGACAATCACTTCACCTAACCATCGAGAAATTCATAGAGGAGCAGCAGTATTCTTGTACTTTTTGTGTTGGTGCATGTAAGATGATAGTAGAAGATGCCACTGTTGAAATGGCTTCTTGATTTCAGTAAGAGTGATGAAGTTCCAGAGTGGTAGAGGTCTGTAGCAGCATTAGAAAGAGAGAAAAGTGGGCAAGGTTGTTGTAATGGACAGCAGAGACAGAGAGAGAACTAATCAGGCTTCATCCACAGGGATCTTTGATGCTCACTAACTAATGAGCAGCCTATGAAAATCTTAATCCTTTGAACCAACATTTGATTATGTCACCCAAATGGAGAGACCCAGTCTCCCAACCAGTTCTCTTACTTTAGCTGGTTCATAGACCCAGAGCCTGTCAGATGAAGGGACCTTAAGAAAGAATCCTTGAGAAGAGATCTTATGATCCTGCTATAAATATACACACATATAAGATACCTGTGGCCATTTACTAAGTGTGATGAATAATTTTATATTAATTTTCTGGGCCACAGTAACCAGATATGTGGTCAAACATTATTCTGGATGTTTCTGTGAGAATGATTTTGGATGAGGTTAACATTTAAATTAGCAGACTAAATAAAGCTGACTGACTTCCATAAAGTGAGCGGACCTCATCCAATTAGTAGAAGGCCTGAATAGAACAGAAGACTGATCTCCCCAGGGCAAGGAGGAATTCAACAGCCTTTACATTCAAACTGCAACACTGGCTCTTCTCTGGGTCTTCAGCCTGCTAGCCTGTTGGTGCAGATTCTTTTCCTCATTTTCTCTCTCTCTGAATATATATAAATTTCAATAGTTTTCTCTACATCAGCAATGATCACTTAGAAAATACAATGAGAAAAAATTGCATTTATAATAGCAACATAATGATAAAATTTCAGGGAATAATCTTGACACTAAATATTCAAGATTTATATTATAAAAACATAAACCTTTACTAAGAGACATTAAGTAATATATTAGTAAATATTAAGACATGAGACAATCCTATAAGGAAAACTAAATATAGTAAAAATCACTTCTACACAAAATAATGTGTAGGTTAAATCAAAGTATCACAAAAATCTAATAGTAAATTTGGAACTTTACAAAATAGGTCTAAGTTTTATTTGAAATAATAAACAAGATTAGAACTCTTTTTTTAACTATAAAGATTAATGAGGATAGAACTTTAAAAATTACAACAATGTGATATCCACAAGAACCCTGATTCAACTCTGGCTCAAAACACTAACTATAAAAGACAAGGCTGGGTATTACCTGACATTAAGGAATTTTTGTTCATTATCTTAGTTGTCTAATGATTATGTAGGACAGTGTTCTATATAATCTACATCTTCTATTAGAAGATGTGCATGAAGTATTTAGAGAGAGAGGCTATATCTGCAACTTATTCTGAAGTGGTACAGAAGTTCAAAAGAGCCATATAAAGCAAAAATGGCAAATGGTATATAATCAAGGCAACAGGCATTAATCATATATTTTATTATTTGTTTGTTTGGAATCTTATAATAAAATGGGAGCAGTGGAGAGGAAGCAGTGGGACAGTGACCTAAAACACAATAGTTAGATGAATGGAACCAAGATGCCAAGATATTTCCTAGTATATCTAAAAACTTAAATAATTTAAAAAAGGAAGAATTCGAAAAAATGCTCAAGGCAGAATTTCACTTTATACCAAACTAAATTGGTTAAATAAAAGAAATATAAAAATATAGCTACACAAACAAAAATAATATAGAGGTGGCTACTTAATCTCTCGTAGGGGAAATGCCTTGTATATGTTAAAATAATGAAAAAAGTGAAAATATTTAATAGTAATAAATAATAGCTCTATAACATTCTAATATATAACATAATTCATTTAGCCATTTTCCTATTTGTAGATATGCATCTCTCAGATCCTTTGGTTCCAGCTTTATTTATACTTGCTGTTCTCTCTGCCTGGAATATTATTCTCCTGATATGGCTTGTTCCCTCAATTCATTCAGCTTTAATGTCACATCATCAAGGAGACCTTTCCTTGCCACCTATACTATAAAATCGCACTAAAACAAGTCATGCTATATTCCATTCCTTGCTTTAGTGTTCTTCATCATACTTATATGTTTACTTGACATTATCTTATGTTTATCTTCCAACTGTATCCCTTAAGCTTCACGAGGTCAGAAACAACTGCCTTTTCACTGTTGTATCACCAAAAACTCTAGAATGCTTCCGGATTCCTAGTATGTGTTTGACATAATACATTAAATTGTATGGTACGGTACGGTACGGTACGGTACGGTACGGTACGGTACGGTACGGTACGGTACGGTACGGTATGGTATGGTATTGTACTGTATTGTATTGTATTTATTATACTATCCTATCCTATCCTATTCTATCCTATCCTATCCTATCCTATCCTATCCTATCCTATCCTATCCTATCCTATCCTATCCTATCCTATCCTATCCTATCCTATCCTATCCTATCCTATCGTATCCTATCCTAAATTCTGGGAATCAATCTAAAGGAAAAACAGGTGCTATGAGAGATAATAACAGGGGCAACCTAATTTAGATAGAAGACGCATAGGACGCTTTGCTAAGGAAGTAACATTTAAGCTGAAATCCAAATATCAAATTAGATGACAAGTAGGGGGAAAAGCATTTTCTGGGTAGAAGAAACAAGAGCAAATGTTCAATAATAAATGATCAACTAAAAGACTAATATCCCTGGAGCATAGTGAGGGAGATAGGAGAAAAGATGTTTAAAATGATACAGGACTTTATAAAAGTTGAGTGGGATCCCTAAAATGATTTATTTAAATATCTTGGTTTATAGAATTTACTGAAGTCAGAGTTGACTTTCAGATCATTTGTTTTAGTAGAAGCAGGGCTAGAACATAGGTCTTCTGGTCCTAACTCCAAGTCCTTCCCTATTAGAGTAGTGAGCTTGATCATTAAAATAGCTTATCAAACCTTATAAATAGAGAAGATCCTTTAATTGCTGCAATGAATATCTGAAGTTCCTATTTTAACCATTCTTACTTGTGTTCTTCTTATAATATCACAATGGTTTCCTTTGGGAAAATATTTCTCCCACATTATCAGGCTGTATTTGGAGAGCTGATTGCACTCCAGGCCACAGGTGTGGGTATGAGAGACAGGCTCTGCAGGGAAGAGTGGTGGACCCCCTGGCCATGTTCACTGGTGTCCATTACACATCAGCTAATTAAGCCAAGCCCAGTCAGCCCATGACTTTGGCTGGAACTCCTGAGAGAATTGGGATTGCACATTGGATAGGATTAGATTCAATGCACATGACAACCTCCCCAAAAGTGGCTTAATCATAAAGGAAAAGACTAAGAAAAAGAAATATCCAGTCCTAATGACATCGTTTGAGAACCTGGACCCAGCCATACCTGAAAGCAGAATCCCTTTTAACTGTGAGCCAAACTCCCTACCATCTCTTTCTCTGTCTCTTTCTCATTAAAAATGTTTCTTATGAAAAATCTCATGTATGTCATGGTCCTTTAGTATCTTCCAAACCAAATTATATGGTAGTGCTTAGACATAAAGGTATATATTAACAGTAATTCAGCACTTACATTAGGGAGGTAATAAAGCTTAGTGATCAAATATACATTTTGGAGTCATGTTGCCCAGATTCAAATCCTGCCTCCACTGCACACTAGCTTGGTGACCTGGGATGAATTTAAACCCTAGACTCTTCAACTGTAAAGCAGCGATGAGAATAGTACCCAGTTCATATAATTACTGTGAGAAGTAAATGAAATACTGCAAGTAGAGCAATTGATGAAACTAATTTCTAAAATATGAGGGAGATATTCTGAGAAATGCAGAACTGCTATTATTTGGCAGTGCTTTGTATAACTGAGTTAGGAGTAAGGGCTGGGCAGGAAAGAGCAGTACGTCTCTTTAGAGCATTTCTGTGCCCACAGTCACTTGTGATTGGGAGGAGAAACCTTGAAAGATGTGTAATCTCCACAAAAATGGGCTCTTGTCAGATCATTATGAACTGGTATATCAATCTTGGAGCATCCATGTAGAACTAGAAAGGAATATACTTGGGGGGCTTAAAAAAAAGCATCTGAGAAATGCTTTGAAATATTTTCCCCTCTCCTCTACTGCATTATGCTTTGTTATCCAACCCATAGAAATCACAAAGCAGAATAAATGAAGAGCAGCATCTTTGACATGCCCAGCACAGAGCTTGGCACACAATCAAAATTTAGTTAATATCCTTCAAGCCCTACAGTAGCTTAGACCTACAAATATGACATGCTTGGATCCATGTTCAGGATTCACTCTGCAACCAGAACTAAATGACACTCCAATTTAGCATCTAATATCTTATTTCAATGGAAACTGCAGGAACTAGTTGTATTACTTTAAGGACTCACTGCCCAAATCCCTGCCTTTGCGAATATACAGACCTTATTAGTTAGTATTAGGTTAGGTTATGAATGACAGAAAACCTGAAATAACAGTAGTGTATTTCTTCTTATCCAAACAAGGTCTAGATATTGGCACTATGAATGCTAGCATTATAGTACTAGGTTTAATGCTATGCTGTGAACCCATGGGCTTTTTTACTTAAGATAGAATTAAGGTATATGTGGATTCTACATTCCCAGTAAGAGAGCCAAGCAGGCCTGGCTCCCAGGTGATTCTTTGTTTTCTGAGAGAAGCAGAATTGTAGAGGAATTTAGATGCAAGCTTGGTACTTCAGTTTTCCTCCCTGGCTGACTAAGGGTGGGGTGGAGAAGCAGGAAGCAGAAATACCAGTGGCCTCTGTCCAAAAATATCCCTTCCCACTATACACCAATTAGAGATAAATTTGCCTTAACCACTTTCTCCTTTAAAGCAATTACTGTAATGCCAAGCCTCATTAGCAACTCAGTGTGAATTCTTTTAAACCGACAATCCACTCATCTGTCAGTTGAGGCCTTACAAATGTCTGTCTATGAGTCCCTGGATTTACCAAAGAGCAAATTTATGAAGTGGATTTATGTTTCCATTTATTATCATTGAAGATGGAAGGCAGATTCAGAAAGATGACTGTGGCAACGAATGGTAGAGAAAACACATTGGAAAAGGATTATCCTGCAAGTCTTTCTCATTAGCCAGCACAGCAGTATATAATAATGAGCTTTACTTTACTATGGCCATGCCACCCTGAACGTGCCCTATCTCATCTGGTCTCAGAAGCTAAGCAGGTTTGGGCCTGGTTAGTACTTGAATGGGAGACCACCTAGGAAGAAAGACCAGGTGCTGTAGGTATAAAAAGTAAACAAATAAATAATAATGAGCTTTATGTTTGTGTCAAGTAACTCTTTGTTCACATATATTTTATGTCTGCCTTCATAATAATGGAAATATTTTTATGACGTACCTTTTCAAAGTTACTACAAACTTCTTTCCTTTGTCTTGGGTCTGATGAAAGGCTAGTCCATTTATTTCATAGTCAATACACCTGAGTAAAACGTGGGAGAGGAGAATAAAATAAGGTGGAGAATTCTTGGTCCTCATCAGTTTGTGACCCATGTACCTACATGCTGCTGCTACCACACGGTTCCCCATTCCTCTTCTTCCTGGGAAGAATGAGTAGGGCAGTATGGTGTTTCTATAATTGGGACACTTTTTTTTAGTTGAGGTGAAGATCATATAACATGAAATTAACTATTTTAAAATAAACAATTTGGTGACAGTACATTCACAATGTATACAAACCCTACCACCATCTAGTTCCAAAACATTTTCATAAGTCCAAAAGGAAATTTTATACCCATTAATTGGTTATTTCTCCTTCCTACCTCTCCCACAGGCCTTGGAAACCACCAATCTACTTTCTGCACCTATGGGACTCTGTTTTGTCACTTCCTCTCTACAAAATCCCTGGAGATATGAAGGTGGTAAAATCAAATTTCTGGCCTGAAGAGAGATCAAAATGTAAGCCACCCTGAGAACATTGTTGAAGTGCTATCCTCCCTGGGGGAAATTATTCTGTATCTTTAATAAGAAAATATAGGTGAAACAACCTAAGTGTACATTGAAAGATAAATTGATAAAGAAAATGTGTGTGTATATATATATATATATATATATATATATATATATATATATACACACACACACACACACACAATGGAACATTATGCAACCATAAAAAAAAAAGAAATTCCTGCCATTTATGACAACATGGATAAACCTTGTTGTTATTACTGAGTGAAATAAGTAAAATCAAGACAAATACTATAAGATCTCACTTATATGTAAAATCTTTTTTTAAAAAAATAAACTCATAGGTAAAAAGAACAGATTGGTGGTTGTCAAAGGTGCAAAACGGGAGTAGGCAAAATGAGTGTAAATGTTTAAAAGGTACAAATTTCCAATCCTGGGAATGTAATGCACAGCATGGGTACCATAATTAATACTGTGCTGTATATTTGAAAGTTGCTAAGAGAGTAGATCTAAAAGTTCTCAACACAATAAAAAAAATGTGTAACTGTGTGGTGATGAATATGAAATAAACTTGTGGTGGTCATTTTGCAATGTATACATATATCAAATCATTATGTTATACATCTAAAACTAATAAAATGTTACATGTCAATTCTATCTCAACTTTAAAAAAAGAAAATATAAGAATTGGATTAAGAAATTAAGTCATCATATATATAAAGCCTCATGTAATAGATAAATCGGCAGCTAACTTCCTTTTATAGCCACTTCTGCATGGTGAGAAGGTCCCACTTTACTATGTATTTGTAGATAAACTAAGGAGAAGAAAGTTGGGACACCCTTATAGTCAGAATAAGAAGCACCTCCTTCTTTCATCACCAGACATCTCAAGCTGATGACTATAACACATTGCATTCCTCCCCTTACCACTCTCTCAACTCTAGCCTTTCATAACAGGCTCTAGATCTGAGGTAATTGTTCTGTCAGAGGTCACAGGGTTCTCTGCACAAACTCGAATGAATTCTTTTTAGTTTCCATTTCTCCTGACCTCTCTGGGGAATCTGGGCACGGTGTCCACACCTGTGTTTGACATTTTCTCCTCTCTCAGAGTCTCAGTGAGATATGGAAATCCCTTGATGGCTCAAGGGAATAGTAACAGAGAGTTTTCAAAGTGGGCCGACTCTGACCCTTGTGGCATTGGGTGATACAGTCATGGGTCAGCTCTTCTGATGTCTTTCCATGTAGGATTTCCTGGATGGTGCTGGCCACAGGCGTGTAATCCAGCACTCCCTCACCAGGGTTTTACACCAACAGGTATCAGAGTCAATTCCAAAGTTCACTCAGTGGCTAGCTTGTGAAAAAAACAAACAGACCATGGGTGTTTTTTCCCTCAAATCCCATTTTCTCTACAAAAATGGACTCTGGAATAGTACGTAGAAGCTCCTCTGTCCATTTGGAAAAAAAAAAAAAAGCATATTATATATAGAGACACTACATTAGAAAGCGAACAGCTCACCCACCTGTCTGGGGAAGTTGGAGCCCCCAGGGGCTGAGCAGAATGGAGATAGAAGTAAGGTGAAAATTCCTGACTTTATCAAACTGGTTATTGTTGTTAGTGGTGCCTCCTGGGGAAGGGATTGCAGAGCCTGTGAGATAGGAAAGGTCATGGGGCCAGTTCACAGTTCAGGGTGTGGCATAAAGGTGGGAGTCTGAGATCCTTCAGGATGTTGAAATCTGGGAATTTCAGCCATTGTAGGGTGGGTAGATCTTTCACAACTAGCAGCCAGAGCTTTGCCTGAAGGAACCTTTTTTTAAAAAAACCTTTTTAAAGCTATAGTAGGCAAAGGTTCTAACACACAATAACTCCAAAGAAAGGTCCAGTCACTTGAATTTGAGGATAAAATTCAATACTGTAAGGACCTAGAGATGCCAGAGTAATAGAAAACCAAGTTGAAACTTAAAATAATTTATATGACAGAGTCATTGAATGGTATAAATACCATTACTAAAAATCCAGGCAAATCTCAGTTATTAGGTGCAGGTGGATTATTACCCATCCCCACCCTGGGCTAAACAGAAAAACTAAGCCCCTAAGTATTTACCCTGCTTAGAGAACAGGTTAGTGGATTATTCTCAGTCTGGGGTAGGTCAAGGCCTGCAGCAAAGGAAGAAGTAAGAGAGATTTGGGGCCAGAACCAGGTCAGTCATTGCCAAAGCCATGTGGGCACTGACTCAGCCTTGGGCACTAACTCCTAGAGTGTTTTCCAATACCACCAAGCAATTGCAGGAGTTCAGAACGAGTCACCTCAATATGTGCCTCTGTGGTATGTGGATTATTTTGAGCTAAAGGCAACCAACAACTTGCAAGTTTAAGAGAAACTTCTGCCCACCCCTCTTTAACTACCTACATAACTATTTTGGCCTATTTAGAGAGCAAGACAAACTACTAATTACTGCACATATGCTCTTATTATCTTGCAATGACCCTTTGAAGTCCCAAGGTACCTCACCTTACCTTTAGTTCAAAATGCAGTATATACCTCATATTAACTTTCCCTGACTTCTCACATATTTGGGGTTCCCATGCATACATATGAAATGAAATTTGGTTATTTTCTTTTCTTAATCTGCTTCATGTAGATTTAGTTATTAGACCAGCCAAAAAAACCTTGACGGTAGAGGAAAGAATTTTCCTCTCCCAATTTTCAGGGGACACCAACTGGGTGTTCTACAATTTAATTAAAGTCTGACACTGTCTACCTGGAGATAGTATCAGATCCTACATGCTAAGGACTCCTACATGACTGCCTTTCCCCAACCCCTACTCCAGATGTCAATTGCAAGTCCATGTTGTCACCTGTACATCTGAGTAATCAGCTATCAATTGGAGGTTTCCATAATCTGCTTTTCAAGTTTGATATATTTGCTGAAGTGGCTCACAGAACTTCTTGTTTACCAGTTTGTTATAACGGTTATTATAAAAGATTAGATAAATACTGAAATAAAATGGTACATAGGGTCCTACATGCAGGCGCTTCTGCCCCAGTGGAACTGGGGTGAGCCCACCTTCCTTGCATTCTCCAACCCAAAAGTTCATCAAATCTTGTTATTCAAGAGTTTTCATAGAGCTTAATCTGCAGCCACCCTTGACCCTTCCTCATCCTGTAGTCAATGGGTAGGGTTGAAAGTTCCAACCCTCTAATCTCTAGGTCTTTCTGGTGACCAAGCCAATTTTGAGGCAATTTAGGGGCCCCAGGCTTCATCAGAATAAATTCAAGTGGGCTCAAAAGGGGCTTCTAATGAGTAAAAAATAAATAAATAAAACAAATTAAAAAAAGATACTCCTATCACTCAGAAACTTACAAGGGTTTAGGAGCTTTGTGTCAGGAACTAGAACAAAGATGAAATATATTTCTTATTATATTACAACTCCTCATGTAGAATCAACGTGGGCTATTCCACTTTGGCATTCTTCTGGCTTTTCGACATCTAGCTGGGAATCTTGGGCGCTCCTTGGGTGCTGATTCTGACCTCATTCCAGGATAAAGATTCTCCTTCAGTTCTAGGCAATGGGTCCTAAGGGCAGATGCAGGGTTGGAGAACTGGGTCTAGCCTGGGTTCTCTCCCTCTTAGTTCTAAGGAGTAATAAGTAGGTCTTAAGAAGAACTGACAAAGTCTCCAAAGGTAGCTCCACGACAGTCTTCTCTCCGCAGAAACACCATCTGTTTTATCTTCTGACCTGAGGAGAAGGGTGACCAGGAGTCCGCACACTGCAGATCACATCTTCCCTTTTTAATTACAATTTTGACTTCAGTGCAGACTGATTTCATTCACTCCCCTGAGGAGTCCTGCTCCTTTAACATTTTCATTGCTAATTACTTCATAACTTCCTTACCCAGAGCATACAGTCTTCCTTTTAACCAACTCTTCCCTATGTTAGTCAACCCAGCATGAAAGTAAACTGTTTGAGAATCAAAAAACTCATGGTCAGGAGGGATCAGGCATCCGTCAGAGGCTGAAGACATCCCAGACACTACCACGTACCTTTAGGGACTTCAGCAGCCTGAGGCCAGGCCCCCATACTTATTGAAGCACATAGAGACTGAGCTTTGCTGTTTAACCTGAGCACTTGCTTTTCAGAATCTGGGCTCTACTGCTAGGATTTTCACTTTTCTCTGACCCCATTTCGTCAAATGTGTGTCTGTCTGACTCTAAAGTCATGCTTAACCACTCTGTATGTGCAAGAAATATAAAGGAAGTGGCCTACATATCCACTACTATCCCCTAAGAATGGCTAATTCAACATGAATTTGGAGGGAAGAAACCTCCAAATTTGGAGGCAAAGACCCAGTATAACTGGCATCTGCACATTTACCTGTCTAGTGTTTGGCATGTCATTAGCTTTAGAGTCATAAAGTGTGTGTTGAAGTAAAAAAGTCAAAACTATTCAAGTGTAGGGGACCAGAACTTGATGTCCCTTACCAATCTGAGTTCTGTGGATAAGATCAGAAATTGAAGGCAACAGGGAAACACAAACAGGAACTAAACTGATAGCGGGTGTTGGGTCAGATGGAGAACTCTCCTTATTAGCTACTTCACTAGTATCTTTCACCTCTGGGCAGATTTTTAAACTCGGTCCTTTTCTCCTTTAAAAAAAAAAAAAACTGTTTACACACATTCCTGTCAGACTTATACACATTCCTCTGGCTTCTGTGTCTTTGTTCATGCTGCGCCCAAACCTCTTTTCTACTTCCATCTGGCTTATATCAAAACTTTATCATCCTGTAATGCACTTCTATTACTTGATATCTTAAAACTGTATCTGTATTTTGCTTTCATGCTGAAATAAAGAGCAGCAATTTTTACCCATCCACAACGCCTTATTCTACCACTTTCTATATATGTACCTGTGCATAGGTTACTTACCTCCTTAAGATTGAATTCTTCACCTGAAAATGGGAATATTAAAAACTACCTAACATAAATTAAAAATAAGTAATACATTTTCATAGATGAAATGCTGTATGTAAAGTGCCTAGTAGGGTCCTTGCATATTGTCAGCTTTCAATAAATGTTAGTTCCCTTTCTCTCTTTTTCTGCTTATCCCAATAAAAAAAAAATGATTCATACTGCCTTTGCTGTACAATAAAACTTTTATGAGAACAAGATGGGCACATCATACGGCCCACCTTGTCCTATAGTATTAACGTGCATGTCCTCTGTCCTCTTCAGTTTGTAGTGCCCTTAAAGTTAGAGGCTTAACTTTATGTGAATTATTTTACCATTATGACCCTAACCTGATCCACTTAGTACCTTGAACATAGTACATACTTTAAAATACTTGTTTTATTGAAAACATGAATGAAAATAATAATGGAGGAAAGGAAAACAGGAAGAAATTAAAAAATAATCTACCCGCTCATCCACTACATTAAGGATGAAATCATTTTTTATTTTTTCTAATAAGTTTAACACACATATTTGGGGGTTTGTGGGCTAAGATTTTGTTAATTTATTTAGTCTTTGTTTTACTGTATTAAAGTAATTAGAACAAGGCCTATCAAAAGTAAATACTATGTAAGCTTTTACTATTATTCCCTTCCCCTCCCAAGTGTACTTCTTTTAGTTTGATCACTGGCAAATACTGTCAAACACGGTACCCAAATTGTTGTTTGAGCTAAGACAAGCAAGAAGATCTCTGGGTTTTTGTTCTGTCAGGGAGGCGGGAAAATCCCAATTGGGTTGTACAGAAAATCCCGCCAGAATGTTGCCATCTAGTGTTTACTTCATAAAGCTAGACTTGTCCTAACAGACCAATCACATATTTCCTCTCATCAAAGACCATTTTAATACTGTTTTGTTATTGGATCCCTGGTTTGGGGAAATTTTGATAACCAAAAATACAGAGAACTTTTGGTGGTAACTATGGAACTGGAGAATTAACACTATTAGTCATATCTCAAAGATAAGAAGATGGAGGCCTAGACATTTTAACCTGCCTTCTTTTTTGAGAAAAGAATCACAATTTATACTCATGTCTATCAATGTCAAACTGTGCTTTTTCATCTATATCCCAGTACGTGTTAATTTTTGAAAATCCTAGAAACAGCCCACAAATTCTGGTTAATATCCTCATAAACTCCTACGGTGTTCCTGCTTGAGAACCTCTGCACTAAATAAACACAACACCCTCTGCATAGTAATGTTCTTGAAATAAATTGTACCATTGAGACCTGAATGACTACTTTTAAACATCTAAGTTAGAAACAATAGATGCTAAGTGCAAATCAACTGATTCAGCTTTTAAGAATTGAACTAGATGATAGCAATTTAAAGAGAAATGGTCAATACATAAAATACTAACCTTCCCAAAAACACTCTACATCCTTGTCTTTATGATAATTAAAACAAAATAATAGTCTACATTGTTGTAGAAATCATGGAGGTGTTATTTTTAATAACTTTTAATTAAAAAATAAGTTTGTGTTCAGTGTCGAAAGTTTTTTAAAAAAGGGGAAACAATTAAAAAATGAGAATGATCTCTAAAATCTAACCAGACTTTCTTAATATTTGATGTCTATCTAAAGTTTTAAATGTATATTTGAAAGCATGTGTATATAATTTTTAAAGCAGCAACTAAACATGCAGTTTTTTTTAAAAAAACGAGATATATTAGTAACAGTTTTACATGACAGAATTATTGTTTTGTAATTTTTTAACAGTTGCATTAAGTTCCATTTTATGGACAATCATATTTTATTTAATCAGACTCAATATGAACATTGTATTTCAGATTTTTACCAATACAAGATAATGCTGGGTAAACTTAACATATATCTCTGTGTTAACATTCAAAGGAAGATAAGCAGAGAAAATAGAAAATGACTTTAATCAAGAGTCTTGAAGAAAGCAAAGAGTGCAGCCAAAGAAGTAACAGGGAAAGAACAAATGATTGATTTTACTAAGCACCAAAGCTGTCCTAGAATTAATTCTCTTGTCCTCAATGTTCCAAATGAAGTTGACAGAAATTGCTTTCTCAGAGGTGGGGCTCTGTGTACCATTATGGCAAAGTTAGAAAGAATCGGATGGAGTCTAAAGTTAAGAATGACAAACCACATGCTTACACAAAGGAAACTCTTATAAGACCAACGAATATTTCAAGACTAGGCTCCCAAACATAGGCAGAGGTAAGAATCTGAAACGAAGCAAAGAAACTAAACCAAAGACAGAACTTCACAAAGTCAAGGTTCTGGAGTGGGGTGAGCCAGTGTTGGAAACCCAGATCTGCCAATTACAGGAATTGTGAACCTGGGCTTGGCACTTAAACTACTTGACCCTCACATTTTACTCATTTTTAAGGTGGAAAAGGTGATAATGCTTCTTCCTCAGAGTTGTTAGGGTGAACTGAAATAATGTAACTTCTATGCAAAGTAAAGTGGATGGCATGGAGTTCAAGAATTGACAGCTATTAATCAGGAAGCAAAATTTTGTCTAATCATGGGGAAGCATGTACGATGCTTTAGACTCAGAGGCCAGAACTAGATGGAGCTCAATCCAAAGGAAGAGGAGTGTCTGGCTCATGATGACAGTGAAGTCCATATCATGGGAGGCTAGATGCCAGAAACCAGGGTGACACTTGAGGTCAGTGAAGGGCAAGGTAAGCCATGAGAGAGCACAGCGAGGGGCTGACTCCAGGAAGCAGGTCTCCAAATGGAATTTCTCTTACTTCTCTAGTTTACCTAAGAGCCTCCAAAACTAGACAGCTTTTACTTAGCTTTTACAGAAATTTCCCTCTCCCCACTAACTCTCAGGGTTTGCCTCTGTAAAGTTTCATACTAACCAAACTTTCAATGTATACCACCTCCTGAAGAGTAAAGCTTTATTCCAAAAAGAGAATATAAAGCTTTGTTTTCCTGGGAGGAGAGGAACCTTAGATTTCTTCAGAAAAGCTGAGCAGTTCTCTCAATCAACTCATTACATCTAAGCCATCTCCACATCCCAAGGTTCCTATTTCCTGAGTGTTTTGTGAATATATGTGCTTTTCTTTTTTTATGTCTCTACTATCATACTATAGTTCAAAATGCCTTCATCTTTTGTTGGACTCCTACGATCATCTCCCAACTAGAATCTTCATTTCTACTTGTGCCCACATTCATCTTCCATTTGCAGCTAATGCGATATTCCATTATAAAAACAAAAATAAGATAAAATCTCTCTTAAAAATTTCTAATAATTCTCTCTAATATTAAGAGGAAGTTATGATTCTTTAATGTTGCCCACATAGCCTGTATGACCTGGGTGTTGTCTGTGACCTGGGTGTTGTCTGTCTCTCCAGACTCATCTTGGCAACTCTCCTTTTGCTCATAATGCTGCAGTAGCAGTTTTGTTTTTGTTTTCCAGTTCCTACAAGTCACAGAGCTTTGTTCCCAGGACCTTTGCCCTTTGTGCATAATATCCTCTTTGCCCACAAGGTTCACTGCACTTTTCACCTGACCAATTCCTCCTTATTCTTCAGGTCTCTGATTAATTTGTGATTTATTCTCTGAAACCTACCCAAACTTTCCAAACTAAGTTAGGTTTTCTGTTTTATGCTTTCCTAACACCCTATACTTTGTCATGCCTACACTTAGCATGATTCTAATTAAATCACAGCTCTTTGGTTATTCTTGAAAATCTAGCTCTTTGGGTTGGCGGTGAGCTCCAAGAGATCAAGGACTTATATCTTCTATCTTACGTTCAAAGCAATAAATCAAGCACATAGTAAGTCAGTCTTCTTTATTATGAAAAGTTGTTCTACTCTTTCAACTTGTTTTAAATTATTTTGTTTTTTAGTTTCCCTAGATTTCTCCACTCCAGGAATCGGACTGCAGAGGCCTCAGAGCATAGAAACGCCCACAAGATCTCTACTAGCCGGAGAATATGCGGTGTCAGCAATCTGAACGCAGCGGGCCCCGCAACGCCCCTTCCCCCGGAAGCAGTATTCTGACATACCACGCGGCACCGCCCCCACGGGACCGTAGCGGAGCCTATTGCATTGTGGGACACGCGTGGATACTCTCAGGGATTAGTGCATCTGTGCGGAGGTGCCCTGGGCTCCTGTTCCTCCCTCCTGTTCAAACATCTTTACCCTCTATCTCTGGAAAAAGATGTGAGAAAATGGCGCCAGTCTAGGTGCCACAAGGATAATGGAACCCGTCCCCGGACCTGTAGTTTATCAGAGGCTCACGTGACTCCCTAAGTGCTACTACGATCTCCCGCCAGGCCCCCGCCCCGCAGTGTCACGTGACTAGCGCGTAGCGCGCGACCTATCTCTTGAGGGTATCATCGTCCATTGCGTGTGTTTTTACTGCTGCTCTACCTTCCCCACCCGCCTTGGTCCCTGTACCTTGGCGTATGCAAATACAGCATATACAACACACGGCTGCATCCTGCATTAAGTCTCTCAAACCCCAGTTCCATTTCTTCCTCCGAGGTGCAGAGACTCGCGCTCAGCTGTCTGCTCCTCTTGGGCTCTAAGGGAGAAGGTAATCCCAGAACTGGCGGTCAGGGGAGCCGGGACAAATTTTCGTTCACATCTGCTGAGATTATCACGTTTGCCACACACAAGATGGGAGGAAGGGTGGGCGCCACAGCCCCGGCGGCCCACCTGATTTAATAATGCGTCCGAAGCTCTCGACAGATCCAGAAGTAGAGTAGGGAGCGCGCATGCTAGTGACGCACAGTGCGGCCTAGTCTCCACTTTCCCTGTGCCTTAGGCCCTTTTGGGCGTGAGCCTGCATCGCAGACGCCTCAGGCATTCCACGAGCATGTTCCTACCCTTAGGCAAATCATAGCCTCCCTCTCCGCTAAGGTTTTCCAGGGCTTTATGCTACTTCGTTCTGGATTATTGCCTGGTAGCCTGTACATTCCCACCCCAGGCTTAACCTCAAAACTGACCTTCCACTGGTACTGGACCTGCACCATGGTCTATCTGGGTATATAAAATATAAATTGTCCCCAGTGTTTTAAGTTTTTAGCTACCCAATTCAAGAAATACCTTCCTCCTTGTCACTGGTTTCCATCCCCACCTCAGGGTAGTAAGACTATCCATGGCTATTAGATGCTTACTACTGTATCTGGCATTCCCCCTCCGCTCCTCTCATTTTTGACATAATTTTCCCTGGCTACTCTTGTTGAAACACTTCAAAAATCTCAAAAACGTTTTTCTATCATTATTAGGTTCGCTGTTTTATTAGGACATATTTTTCTCCATGTACTACCTCGTCATTCCCAACCAAACAATTCATACCTGATCCTCCTTACAAGAAAAATATTTTTATTAGCGGTAAGACCAATTCAAAGTGAAGTTGTCTTCACTTCAGACATGCAATGGCGAAATTTCTGTTTTAGCAAACACAGATGAGGCTGTTTGATCATTTCAAATGTCACGAGTAAGTAATACTTTTAAGAAAATTCTTAAATAGCTGCCCATTTGTCTTTTATATAGGTTTAACTTGTTGGAAAAAAACATTTTGTGAACCAGTCTAGCACTCTCTGGAATACGTTCTTATTGAATGAATGAATGAATGAATGAATGAATGAGTGAATGGCACCTTTATTTGAGGTTTAAAGGTCAAATACTGGATTATCTGACCAGTGGTAGCCCTTTACAAATGCTGTTTGTCTGCAGTTGAAAATAGTGTTCTGCTTTCACTCTGAACCATGGAATAAAGCATTCAATGCACTTTATCACATTATCAGTTGTTATAAATGGACCTCCTGCTTTTCCTGCATAGTTAAGCAAACAATTCTAAGGAATTGTTCTCAAAACTTTGCTACTAAGAATAAGAGTTTAGTGATTTTTAAAAAATCCATTCTATTTTAAACTGAATTTGGTAAAAGGTTTTATATTCGTATGATTCAAAACTTGAAATATAAAAAAGTATATACTGAAAAATCTGTTTCATACCCTTGCAAAATTTTTATTTCCCAATGCACTCCAAAGACAACTGGTAACCAGGGAAATACAAATAGACTTATTTTCCTACTTTCTTTTTTTACACAAACAATAACTTAATATGCACATTCTCTTTGCCTTTTTTCTTCCTAATATATAGATTCTTCATCTCAGAAAATGAGTAAAATCTATTAACTACCCCGTTATGGTACAGGCTTTGTAAAGTACCCATCCTGCTGCCTGTCATGGTAGGCATTCAAATACATTAGTTTGCCTCCTTTTCCTACTTAACCCAATATAAGATGATAAATGCCATTTGATAAGATTTCATTTGTGCTGTGCTACCAAAAATGTGCATGCCATAAATTGTACCTCACTCTGACTTTTATATCATTGTCTTATTTCCCCTCTGAGACTGTGTTTTGACCTTATCCAAATTTGTTTTCTCATCTCCCACCCTCAGTGACAGACTGATACATGTAACAAGTTGTAAACACTTGGTAAATGCTTGTTGAAAGCATGAATGAAAGAAAAATAGGCAGAGAGTAGAGATTTTTTTAAATGGAGAAAAATAAAAAGGCTGAAAAAAACTTTTGTTATTATGAACAGTGTAACAAGGTCTTTAGCCCCCATGCTCCACCCTCTCCATCACTACAAAGATGGAATCATTGTTTATTTTTTAAAAAGGGAAGTAAAATATAATGGAGTGAGATGCTTGCGTCTTAGTTTGTTATTTCTATTTTTAATTTAATCTTCTCTCTCCAGAAGTCTTTATAGATGTTTCATTTTCTAGGTTAGTAACTGCTAAACTAGAGGAACGTGGGAGGGCTCCCTGGGAAGCAGAATGCCCTGGGTAAGAAAGATTCCACTTTTGGAAGACTTGGTTTGGGTTTTGTCAGGAGAGGGAGGAAAAAACGGATTATTGACCCAATCTTGTCAAAAATCTGCCACCTCATATTCATTTCTGGGAATACCTCTTGATTTACTAATCCTGTGGTTTTCTATTTCAAGAACCGGTTTTATCGATGTTTTATTGTTAGTATCAGATTTTAAGACAATTTGGTTACCAAAAGAAACACAGTTTTAGAATAAATTGTTTTTCACATGTTTTAATCAGACATATAATACTGCCCAAACAGAACTTTGAATCAGCGGATTAATATTTCTAAAGGAAATGATTCCATACTGAACTGATGTAATAGCAGTTAAAAAGTAATACTCAGGTTACCTATCCATCTTTATTTTCAGTAAATGTTATCTGTAAATGTTTACTGGAGAGAGGGTGAGAAGAAAACCATTTATTGTGTATCATGATATGCTGGACTCTACAAACATCTCAGTTAAGCCTTACAACAATCCTTTGAATTAAGTACTGTTTTCACACCCTCAGGTTAATTGAGGTATAACTGACAATTTTTGAGTTAAGTATTCCTAACACCATTTTACAGATGAGAAATTGAAGTAACTGGCTTTTGTGTCAAGGAACAAGTTGACTAAAGAACCCACATCTGTCATACTCAAAGTCTCTGCACTTTAATCTATACCATTCTTTGAAATTCAGGGGAAGACTTAAAACCCTGCTATATAGAAACCACTGCATAAAAAGGAACCTCCAAATTCCCATATTGGTCAGCAGGACCATTTCCTCAAAACAAATTGTGCTCTTGAGATCTAAACTAAAATATTCAAATTTCTAAGTTAATGACACTTAAGTGGTTTTATTCTTGAGTTTTGCTAGAATGAATTCATAAAATATATGAGATTTTTTAAGTTATACTTTATTTGTAAAACATTTCAACTGAAACTCCATGTTTTACATTATATTTATTTAAACCTTTAGCTATTCCATATTATTTCAGCAATCCAGATGCTTGCATGGAATCACTTAAATATGCTATGCCCACCAAATTCCAGTTTTGCCTTGTGTAAAAACTGTATTCATTATTACAGAAAAAATACACAATTATTTTTTTAATTTTGTGAAATATTACATTTTCTAGGTTCATTATATAATGTATTTAATCACCTTTTGAAATTTGATGAGTACTTAACACTGAATTCCCTGGTTTGGAATAAATATTTTAGAGAAGCAATATGATTCATTAATGAATTACTTAAGAAAAAAAAGAGGACACATTGATTTGATATCCATCTTTTTAGAACCCGAGTTTCTTAGGCAAGAGTATTTTTATTTAATCCTCACAATAATGCTGTAAGGTTTATAATAATTATGTGATATTCAGGCAAACTACTGTTGCAAATAACTCCAAATTTTAAAAGGCTCAACGCAATAAAGGTTTATTATTTATTGTACATTTCACAGCCTAACATGGATTGGAGATGGCTCTGTTCCATGCATTCATTCAAGGAACCAGGCTTCTGTCTAATGCTCTACCACCTTCGAAGCTGGTAAGATCTTGAAATCCTAATATTTTCCTCTTTGGAAGTCTGGCTTTAGGGCCAAGTTTCATACCCACTCCTTGCCTGTGGTTTATTCTAATCAACCCAGACTTAGATT